>CAUYQG010218247.1:0-17785 GCA_963574415.1 Tarsius wallacei
ACAGTGAAGTTACACATAGGCATAGTGATGGTGAGATTGCAGCAAATAGGGTGCCCTTTAAGGTTTATAAAGAGGTTTTTCAGTAACAGCAGGAGGCCGAGGAAGGTGAGTTGACCTCTCGTCGACCTCTCATAAATAACAGGCCTCCTGTTGAGTCGACCTCTTGTAAACAACAGGCCTCCTGCTGAGTCGACCTCTTTTTGACCTCTCATAAACAACAGGCCTCCTGCTGAGTCGACCCCTCATTGACCTTTTGTGAATAGCAGGTCTCCTGCAGGGTCGATCTTTCGTTGACCTTTCTTGAATGACAGGCCCCCAGCTGAGAGCTGGGGAAAAACCAACCAATTGAGACAGCAAATAGGTTAAAATATTTTAGGGTTAGATAAGTAGTTTGATGAAGATAGAAGTTAGAATATTATTAGTAAGATAGCAAGATAAGATAATATAGTAAGATAAGAGATATAGGAACATAAGGATAGGAATAAGGTTAATATAAGTACATAGTAGTAAGTAAGTTAAATAAGGCATAGCTAAACCTTATCTTATAAAGGTTTAGCTTTATAAGATAAGGATATTATGGTGCCATAATAGTAATAATAATAATAATGATAACAATAATAATAATGAGCCGGGCTCGGTGGCTCAGCCTGTAATCCCGCGCCTTGGGAGACTGAGGTGAGTGGATTGCCTGAGCCCGTGGGTTTGAGACCCGCCTGGGCAGGCGAAACCTCATCTCTACAATAAACCAAAAAAACAAAATTAGCCGGGCGTGGTAGCGTGTGCCTGTAGTTCCGGCTACTCAGAAGGCTGAGGCGGAAGGATCGTGGAGCCCAGCAGGTCGAGGCTGCGGTGGCTGGAAGCGGCCCACTGCACTCCAGTCTGGGCGACGGAGTGAGACTCCAACTCAAAAAAATAATAATAATAATAATAATGATAGTAAATAGCTATAATAATAAATAGATATAAGAAAGTTAAGTAGGAAAACAGGATGTTCACAAATGCTTAAGAAAAACTTCTTCTATGGTTAAGAGAGTGATTGCTGTTTAGAATGGCTTGGAGTCAGCAGGGGGAACCAAAGGGCAAAAGGTCAACCTTGTTGTTCTGGAAAAAGAGATACATGGGTGTCTGGCAGACAGCATGGGATACATTTGTGGCTAGACGGAAAACTATATAAGCCTGTGAAAATTCAATAAAAATTGGCAGAGCCTTGAGCTCTCCCCAGGAAGAAGATTCTTGTGGTTTTTGTCTTTTTCTTTTCGTTGTTCCCGATTCCACCCGCATCAGACCCTGTTCACCGGAGCTGGCCTCTGGCACCTAGGCCATGATAAGGAATCAGAAAAGGTGAGTATTACTATAATTAGCAGTAGATAATTATTATCGCCACATTTGTTACAATTTTTTTCCCAAGTCATCATCTTAGGTCTATGTCTATGGCTTTTCCCAGGTCATCATCTTTGGTTTATGCTGTCTTTTAAAAAAAAATCTACGTTAGTGACTAGATCATTTATTATAATGGTCCAAAAAAGTAATTTCTCTTAGAGTAGATATAATTGGATTTTAAGTAAGTTCATTAGGAAAAAAAAATATTAATTTATACATTTCAGAAGTCCATTGTAGGAAAGCATCAAAAAGAAAAGAAAAAGGAACACTGAGTATTTAAATATCCCAACCTTATTACATACTTCATTGGCAAATGATTGACAGGCACACTTGATTTTCAGATCAAGTAAAATCTGGACACCTCCCACACAAAAAAAAGTAGAACAAATACAAATGAAAGCTCATATTCTTGTAACTTATACATTTGCTTCACTTCTTTTGCATAACCAATGTCTCTTTTTATGTCAGTTAACCAGATTTTAATAGCTGATGTTTTTAAATGACTAAATATGAAAATACTTGCATAAAATCTACACAGAAACTCTCTCTTATTTTATTTTCACATTTTATTTTTCATCATATAATCTCAGTTATTTGCTTTTAATTAATTTCAATTATAAAAATAAGCCTGACATAAACTATCTCTTATAAATACTTAATATAGAACTAAACTTTTGGTCTCTTCTGTTTATGTGTCATCATGGGATCTGATAAAGCTCATCAGCTTACTGCCAGTATTCAAACCAAAATGAGTCTTACATTGAACTTTTTTTTTTTGAGTTGGAGTCTCACTCTGTCGCCCTGACTGGAGTGCAGTGGCCGTTCCCGGCCACTGCAGCCTCGACCTGCTGGGCTCTGGCGATCCTTCTGCCTCAGCCTTCCAAGTAGCTGGAACTACAGGCACGCACGACCACCCCTGGCTAATTTTTTGATTAATATCAGGGGAGTCTCGAACCCACGGGCTCAGGCAATCCACTCACCTCAGCCTCCCAAGGCATAGGATTACAGGCTGAGCCACCGAGCCAGGCTTTTACAATGAATCTTATCATTGATCCTAGTATTGACTCAATACTTTGTAATTCAAATAACTGATTTTTGGTGCTCCATTAACTGAATAGCATTATGGTTTTTCAAATCACATCATTGATTAATAGTGTGGTTTGTGAAGATGACAATACATCAGTAATAATGACTTAATATCCTTGTAATACAAATTTTACCTACTCAATATTTAGTTGAGTTACCAAAATTTTTCTAAGAGGAAATAAAAGAGGAGTGTAGCAGCTTTTACAGTGATGTTGAATGATGAATGGGTGGCAGGCATGAGACAACTATATGAAAAGAATCCAGGAATGATATTTTCCCATGAAAGAAAATGGAAATGGTGACCAAAATAACTAATAGCACTTGGCAAAATCTTTGCAGTTGTGCAACTATAAGAAAAAGATCTATTGCCTAAAAAAATCAAAGAAAATAACTTTAAAGAATATAGACTGCAGCATATAATATTGATAATTATTTAGATAATAGTATAACTGTAGCAGTCTTTATTTGAATTTCTATAAGTTGATTATGTGAAATTACAATGACAGTTGTCTGGAATAGATTACAAATTACATCTAACTTAATAAATAATAAACTCTGATAATTTATAGGCATAATTATTTTTAGTTCTATGGTTACATATTTTATCTTCTTTACTTTATTTCTAAGCCACTAATTGAAATAATATTGCTAAGTGTATAGTTGTAACTAGCATAGATACACTATGTGTAAGAGCAGCATTATTATCATGTATTGTAAAAGACACTATGTTTCAGTTGAGGACTACAGGTTCGCAAAAGGATTTTAAATATACAGACATTGATTTTACAGAAAGTCAGCAAACATTTACAAGAAATCAGCAGAGCTCGCCAGTTTTATATTTTGAATGGCATCATAAGTAGTAAAAAAATCAATGACTGTTTCCTCTCTTGATCTTTTAGTTTCATAGTATTAATTTTTCAAATACTTTATTTTATTATTTTTATTTTACTTCCAAATCAATATATTTACATTGACTGTGTTATCTTTGCTTTACAAAAATGTTTTTATTTCTTCTGCGACTATAAAATATAAATTATTTTTGTTACATATTCAATAAGATTTTTCATTATATAAAAGAACAAAGACAAAAATTCTAGCCATAAAAATAAAAATGTAAGGCAAATAAAGGTGAGAAGAAATAAATTGGAAGGGCATTTTAATCAACCATGGATAGAATATATATATATATTTTTCTGGCTGCCAGAGCTTGCACTTCCCCCATACCCCTCCCCACAAGGAGATAATTTAATGAGGAAGTATATAAGGCTATGTACCTAAATATATGTAACTGAAAAGTTAACACAGTTTTTATGTATTTTTCAAACTTTTAATTTGACATTTATAATTGTCATTGTGTTTATTCATTTCATTTCACATGTGCATTCCTTTCCTTCAGGGTCCTACAAATTATTTTACTATAATTTGTATCTCCTTTTAATAGTTTCTTTCTTGATTGATTAAGCAACATTAAAAAGCTTGACCCATTCTGAGAGTTTTGCAAATGGTAGATCCAACTTAAAGTAACCTAAGCACAGAGAGAAAATATATTTGCTTGTGTGACCAAGCTCTGAGCACAGAAGAATGAAAGGTAGCCTTAGAGAGAATTCAGTAAGGGGGAAAAATGGCTTAATTTCTCTTGTCTATACTTTTATTTCAGAAGGTAAACTTCTTTCTCTTGTATTAGTGATAGATTTTCTCCTTCTTGCCTAGGATATGGTCTATGGCGATTGACTTTTAGCTTCAGCACTCTACAGAAATTCGCCTTTTCCCCATCTTCTGACCTAAGAATGTCAGAAAGCATACTGCTGGCCCTAGACTAAGTAGGCAAGAATTACACTGGTCAGAACCAAGAAATGTTATAACTGCCCATCCTGAGATCTATCACTCTGCATAAGGGATTAAGATTATGTATTATTAATAAAAGATCAGACTTACATTTAAACTCCAGTTAAGAGGAGGAAATGGAGAGAAGGTGGGAAAATGAGTCATCTACTAAAGATGTAAGAAGAGTAGAGTGGCCAAGCCAGCCCTCTAGTGAAATAGTCATATTACAATAGAATAAACCCTAAATTATATGCTTTGTTTGTCCTCAAAAATCTGTTTATTGATTAAAATATCTTAAAAGATTTGGAAGTTTTTACCTTTGAGTATCCCTAGTAGGTAATTTTTTATGCTACATGAGTTTTGACATAGAGTATGTGGGGATCTTTATACGTGTGAAGTTTTTCTGTATCCTGTCATTTTTTTCTCACCTGTAATAATGCATAATTCTTAGCTCTGTTATAAATGAGGAAAGTAATGAGAGTGAGCTGCTTCTGTAAGCTTACCTGATTAACAAGGGAGAGGTTGTAATCAAATGTGGTGTCAATGCTAAACTTTCAGAGATAAGTTAAAGAATGACAAATTCCTCTGAAGTTTGAATAAAGTCATGTTTTATGACATAAAGAATGCAAAATAAGAAGAAATATATAATGGAATATAAATAGGTTGTTTTTCTTCATTATTCTCATTCTTTCCAACTGACATGCATATTCTGCTTGTCCCATCCAAAGAATAAAACCCAAATGTCTGCAGTTTAAATGGCTTCTATTTCTATAATAGGAATACCGATCCTCCCCAAATTTCCAATTACTTTATTTTGTTGTCAACAAGTATTGCTGTATATGTGTTCAAGACAAATTTGTCATTTGCTTCCACAGGGTAATTACTCTTCCCCCATTCTTACCTGTTCACATCAGAATGACTGTGGAAAATTTCACTTCATTCTCACCAATAATAAACATGCTGACATTCAAGCAAATGGTGCTTGCCAGACATTACCAAAGGTACTAAATTGTGATATATCTGAGTTCCTTTGACCTGAGGAGAAGGCTTCTCCTCCAGTGCTGTTCATATTTTGTCAGACTTCTTTATGCCTCTTTATGCCCAAAGTATACCAAGTATCTCTTGAATAGTTGCATTGACTTACTATACTCATCCCTGCAACTATAAAGATTCAACTCATTACTTAAGTGGTGGGGTGAGAAGAGGTATGTAAGCAACATCATTATCTTAACTCACATTTTTCTTCACAGTTACTTCCCAAGTTGAGAAAAATCTCTCTTCTCCAACAGTTAGAATAATAAAGCTTCTACACTGTTTTTTGACCTCAAAGAGAACCTGGGGAGAGTAGAAGTTGATGCCCTGTAAACTCAATCTGGTCAAAAACAAAACAACAGAAAAAAAAAAAAAAAAAGAAAAACCTCCAAAAAAACTTTGTAGCAAGAAAGTAATGCCTATTTAACTGCACAACAGAACACTCATATAATTTCTCAACCATCTACATTTATATCTCATAGATTATTCTCACATTCAGCATAAAATTTGCTTGAAATGCCTGTGATACTTCCATTGCTAAAAATATTCATTTATTCATATATGATTATGCACAATTCAAAACTTCAGAAAAAAGTAACATAGGAAATATTTTACAATATTAGGCAACCAAAAAAATAGGATAATGACACAGCAATTGACTGTAAATGAGCATTACTGCACTAGTGCTCAGATTCCTACACCAATACATGGTATATCAAGATATGTAGATTTTTTGTGCTATAACTAGAAAATGCTTCGCTGTGGTTAGATTTGGGAAGGGTACTATTTACGTGATTTCTTTAGTTTGAGAGCCAAACAACTCATGTGACTTTTGTTGAGGTCTACTCTATCTAAGTGCTTTCAGCCAGACTTCCTGTTCACTGTCTGGTGTAATAGCAGGATGTAGAGAATATAAATAAAGGAAAGCAATGGAACTAGACTGACCTCGACAAAAATATTGCTTAACTAAGCCTGGTCAATTCTGCTAATTTTATAAAGTTTAATAAACTTTTATAAAGTTAACTTTAGATGCAATTCAAATTTAGTTTATTTTACAAATTAGCTAGAAGTTAATAACTTGCCTTACCAAATTTAGTGTATAAAGTGTACTTTGTTGCTCTAATTTTTATTATAAATGTTTTATTGGTCACTGGGCACAGTGGCTCAAGCCTGTAATCCCAGAACTTTGGGAGGCCAAATGAGGGGATTGCCTGAGCCCATGGGTTCAAGAACAGCCTGGGCAACTTGATGAGACCTCATCTGTATAATAAATCAAAAAAATTAACCAGGAGCTGTAACACATGCCTGTAGTTCTGATTACTTGGAAGACTGATGTGGAAGGATTGCCTGAGCCCAGCAGGTTGACACTGGGGTGGCCATGAGTGGACCACTGCACTCCAGCCTGGGTTATGGAGTGGGTCTTGAACTCAAAAATTTTTTATTGGTATATTTATGCCATATATTTCTTATTGTACTGGCTAATAATTTATTCAACGAAAAGCATATTAATTTAGGTATAGAAATACTCAAGAAAAGAATGTTTGAAACAACAACAAAAAAACTCATCTATCTATCAATCTATCTAATCTATCTATCATCTGTCTATCATCTGTCTATTATCATCATCATCTATCATCTACCTATCTACCTACCTACCTATAAGCTAGCTGTTCTCTTTCTGTATTTACAGGGAGGCTTACTCTCTTCAAATGTATAAAATTCTGATGTCCATGTTCTGTTCAGTTTATTTGTTGTCTTTTGCTGTGTTACTCAGTTGTTACTGCATTTCTCTGCTGTGAGTAGACATGTAAGTGTGATTGGGAGAAGAGTTCATCTTTAAATCATGTAACTAGAGGCAGAAAAGTAGATTCCAAATGGGTGTAACTCTTTGCCTTTTTAAAATTTTCTCAAAGGTATTTCTATTTACATATAACATTCATCTGGAAACACAATTTTACTGAAAGCTTGAAATAGCAGAGGCATTTTTATTTTACAGTAACAAAAATACTTAAAAATTGAGTATTTGGTATCATGTGCTGAAAGTCATTTTAGTTCACAATCTCTTAGACCTTGTTACATGAGTGATATGCTGGAATCTCTGAAAATCTCTATTCCTGTATTTTTTCAAGCCCACCCTGTCAGACTTTCTTAAAAAAACAGCTCCATTGTATGATTTAAGGTGATTTCATTCTTTTTTCCCTATAGACTTCGGGCTCATTTTTATACACAAAAGCGTTAATAAATGTGTGACTCTAAACAAGGCCTTCAAATCTGACTCATGCTCAGCACAGAAATTTAATAAGTTTGATAATTCAGTGTTTCATTTTTGCTATTGTATGTCTACTAATATTTGTAAATGGAAGTGTCCATTATAAAAATTTAGTTACTCCTGCTAATAATGACACTAATATCATTGCACCTTTCATCCTAAAGGACCATGTCAAATAAAATCATTTAAAAATTAATTAATAGTGTTTGCTTTTTACATCACTAATGATAATCATGAAATAATTGTTTCCAAAAATTTAGAACATGTTAAGTGGTTATCACTATTTCAAGAACCATTGACGGAAGTTAATAATTATTTCTAAAGAATTTCTTATGTAAAAATGATCTATTTGGTCACAATTAAAAACTTTTTGAATTATTTATTATCCTATACATAATGCTATACTTCAATAATTTTACTATCATATTTTCTAGTAGAAAAATAAACCATTCTATTTGAAAACCTTCATTTTATTTCTTTATAATATTATTTTTAATTAAAATATTTGGTTTAAAATAAGTTATTTCTATAACAAAGAGTACAATAGAAAATGAGTATGCTATGTAAAAAGAAGTAGATCAAGGCCAGAGTAGACCAAAACATTTTAGTAGTTTCAAATTAAGATAATCTGTATTTCATTTTATACACTGTCAAAGAAGTTGCTCTTGTTCCAGTTTTCAAGGGAAATACTTCCAATTTCTGTCTGTTTACCAATAGGTTGGCTGTGGGTTTATCATAGATGGCTCTTAGTATTTTGAGGTATGTTTCTTCTATGCTTAGGTGTTCAAGGGTTTTTTTTTTTTTTTTTTTTCAAAAAAGATGCTAGATTTTTCTGCTTCTAATGACACATTCATGTGATTCTTGTTTTTATATCTGCTGATGTGTTGAATTAGATTTATGGTCTTGTGAATGTTGAACCAGGCTGTATTCCAGTGATGAAGCCCACTTAGTCATAGTGGATAATTTTTTAGATGTGTTGTTGGACTCGATTTGTTAGAATCTTGTAGAAAATATTTGTATCTATGTTCATCAGGGAAATTGCCCTGTAGTTCTCATTGCTTTTTGGATCTTTACCTGGTTTGGGTATCAGTGTGACGTTACCTTCATAAAATGATTTAGGGAGAGTTCCATCTCAATTGCCTGGAATACTTCATTTGGATTGGTATCAGCCCCTCTGTGTATGTTTTGTAGAATATGCTGTAAAGCCGTCTGGTGCAGGGAATCCTCAGCAAAAGAAACAAACCAGAAGTATCACACTTCCAGACTTTAAATTTTACTATAAGGCTTCAATAGTCAAAATAGTCTGGTATTGGTACAAGAATAGGTATATAGACCAATGGAACAGGATAGAGATTCCAGAAGTAAAACCTCAATTTCTTAACCAACTCATCTTTGGCAAAACTTCCACCAACAACCCCTAGGGAGAGGAGAACCTATTTAGTAAATTATGCAGGAAAAACTGGCATTACAAGTAGAAGAATGAAACAGGACCCCTACCTATCATTATACACAAAAATCAACTCTACATGGGTCAAAAACCTAAACTTAAATCTTAAACTATAAGAATCTTAGAAAATGCAAAGGACACCCTTACAGAAGTTGGAAGAGATCACCAATTCCTGTTCAAAACCCCCAAAGCCCATGTCATAAGAGATAAGATGGACAAGTGGGAACTAATCAAACCGAAAAGTTTCTGCAAAGCAAAAGGATAAATCAAGAGCATTGCAAGATAGCCCACAGAATGAAAAAAAAAAAAAATTTGCCAACTATATATCTGATAAAGGCCTAACATCCAGGTTCTACAAGGAGCTCAACTATGCCAAAAGGGAAAAAAATACATTCCTGTTAAAAAGTGAGCAAAATATATGAATAGATGCTTCTAAAAAGAAGACATAAGAGCAGACATCAGATACATAAAAATTGCCCAGCTTAACTAATCATCAAAGAAATGAAAATCAAAACCACACTAAGATACCATGTAACTCCAGTCAGGATGCCTATCATTACTAAAACAAAAAACGAAAGATGTTAGAGAGGATGCCAAGAAAAGAGAGCACTTCTACACTGTTGGTGGGAGTGTAAATTAGTATAACTTCTGTGGAAAACAGTGTGGCATTTCTAAAAGATCTAAAAATAGAACATCCATACTATCCAGTAATCCCCCTTCTGGGAATATACACGGAGGAATTAAAATTATTCTACAAAATAGATACCTATGTATGCGTGTTTATTGCAGCATTATTCACAACAGCAAAAACATAGAGCCAACCATGCTGCCCATGGATAACAAAAATGTGGTACATATACACGATGGAATATTAAACAGTCATAAAGAACAAAATTACGGACTTTGTAGTAACCTAGATGGATTTAGAGTCTATCATACTCAGAGATGTATCACAGAAAGAAAGAACTGAGTACCACTTGTTCTTACTCATAAGTGGATCTTGAACATTTATCATAGTACTACAAGAAGGGGGGATCAGCAGTAGCGGGACACTCTCAGATGGAAGGTGTATAAAATATCAATAAGGGTGCCTGGTTCCAAACGAGGCAAAGTGAGGACAAATGGGAGGCCCTAACTTCACCTGTATGATGACCACTTATGTACCCAATCCTGAATTGGACCCCACATCTTTAAAATATAAAAAATAAATTAATTAAAAAAGAACTTGCTTTTAGTAGAAGTCTATGAAATGCCATTTTTAGAAAGTAGACAAACTTTGCTATATTATACTTTGTGTGAACATACTCCAACCCTTTCTGAGAGACATATTTCAAGTATGTTAAAGAGGTGCAAACATTTTGTTTTGATTTCAATGAACAAAGTCACTGAGGTCTTATAAGTAGGAAAATAATAATCTGAGCTATGTCACTGTATAATATATAAAAAGTATTAATGAGCCATGTTCTCTCCATGGCAATCTGTTACACGATAAAAGTGGCAGTTAGTGCTCTAAAGCAGTGGAATAGCACTGCACATGTTTCCCAAGTGTTCTGAGTTTATAGCTTCACTGCTCAGGCAAAAGCAGCTTGGTTTTGGGAAGAATGAAGCCTAAGAAATTAAATATTTTTTTCAGTTGATGAGAAATTACCTGCAGGGGAATTTTAGGTTTTATTTTCCTCATGACAAAATTTAAAAGGAAAAAGTAGATAACAAAAAATAAACAAAACAGTAAAGATTGTCATATATCTTATAACATTTGGAATTCCTTTCAAATGAATAAGTAGGCAAGGGTTTTGCTAGTTTTTAGAACTTAATTCAATGATAAGAAATATGCTATTTTATATTTAATTTTTAAACAGTTTTTATATTTATTTTTTGCTTCAACCTCTGGTAGTAATATTATATCAAAATTGAGCTAATGGCATGCATTCAAATGCCTTTGATTTAGCCACTTCATAATACTTTTACAATTATATGAATAATACTGATAACAATGGCTAATAATAATGTAGTGTTTGCCATGTATCAATGTCTTCCAGGAATCTTATGTGTATTAATATTTGTCAGCCTCACAGCAAGTTTGGAGATTTTAATAGAACAATTAGCCACATTTAACAAAAGAGAACACTGAGGCACACATAATTTAAGTAATTTTCCCAAGATCACACAACGAGGTGGAATCAAACTAAAACCCAGGTGGTGTGACTTTCCAGAATCTGAGTAATTAGCTACTCTGCTTATTGTCTCTTGTTTAATTATGTTATAATGCACATTTTCAGACTTATCAGAGTTATGTACAATTGTTTAGTAGATATTAAAGAAATTACAAAATATTTTTATTAGCTATAAAATTAGTCACATATATTTATAGATGGAGTTATTTCAAAGAGAAAATGAGTAACATGCAAATATCTAATAAATATGTTTAATATTTTTATGTTTTATTAAATGAGGAACTAAATCAGTTTTCTAAATAGTAAGTTTGGATTTAAAAACAAAAATAAAACTAATCTCATTCTCCTACAAAATGAATACCATTAATTAAACCTCTTTTTCATAATAAAATAAGGAAAGAGATCAGTGTTTAAAATAAAATACAGCTTTAAAAGAGGTATTCCCATGGCCCAAAGGGTGCAATTACATCTGCAGAGAAGAATTCGTTGTCTGAGACAGCAACTGTTATAGAAAAAACCTGGGACTGCATAGAGGAACGTTCCCCAAACCGTGAAGGAGCTGAGAGACCAATGAATAACTGGAACAAGAGTAGCTTGGTTAATATAAAAGTTTAGTAGGACTTACATACGGGGTATCCTGGGCAAAGCAGGACAGCTCTGTAGATTTGCCCTGCCACCAGTCTCTCAGTTACTTTTAAGCAAATTTCCTGGCTCTTTGCTACAGTGCTTGTTGTATTCCCAGTTATGTTCCAGGATGTTCAAGTTCTCAAAGACATCTGCGTAATGGTCTTGACTCACTCTCTGGCTTTCAGGGTTCAAGCAGTGGACATACACTTGTATGTAACTGATGGAGAATCTGTCACTCTACAATAGCATATAAGTTCAAAATATTCATCACAAAATGTTTGCCATATTGGTTATATGAGCCCTTTACATTTGAGAACTGTAACAGTTTGACTTTATAAGCATATTTCATTTAAAAATATATAGTATACATTTCCTTTTGTGTGATCGTTTTTAACACATTTTAAATTTTGGGTTTTTTTCAAAACAAAAATAAACAGTAAGTGAGGAAATAAGATGTTGATAAGAGTAAAATTAATTGAGTAGCTTATGCTTGAAGAAAATAATAGCTTAGAAGTAGTTTGATCATATAAAAAGTAAACATAAAATTTATAAGTTCATGAAACTAATTTTATTCCACAAAGTAAAACTGAATATCTATAGCAATGTGGATATTTACTCCACAAACTCCTCAGTCCAAAATGCCTTGCCATAGAAATAGTACAAGCACACAAGAAGTATAGTTTAAATTGAGCAACTTAACTGAAGTGAAGATGTCAATCACTTCTCCACCTGATCTTGTAAGTGAGTACAAATTAGGGGCTTAATTGATTATGTGAATTTTATTTCCTGTCTCCTCTAATCCTATTCCTTTGTAGAAGTGCTAATGAGAAATTAAATGACTAGAGGGTGAACTGCAAGATAGAGAAAAAAATGTGTGGTTCATGGTTAATCACAAATTAAATTGTGTTTTTTTCCTGCTGCCTTCCAGACTTTGTCAAGTGAAAGTGATCTTAAGTTAAATCACTGTCTTCTACTATACATATTCTAAACATTTACTCTAATGAAGATTGCTACAGAAATATTTGTTGGATCTATTGATGTGCAAAATTTTAAAATGTAATTTTTTCATTAAAGTCATAAAATATATTGTATCCAGAATCTTGTGATCTTCCAGGCTACAGTGTGTTTGGCAGTTATTTTTTTCTAAGAAAATTAAGTGCTTTTTAAATACAATTATTAATCTCAATAATATTTACATGCTAACCAAAACATTGAAATTTCTTAGACTTTCCAGAAAAACTGACAATGATAAAAATATATTTATAAGATATAGAAAAATATTACATTTTTTCCCAAATGACAAAAGAAAATAAAGCAAACTAATTTTAAAATTATTGTAATAAGATTATTAGTAGCTTCAAATTAGTGCTATAATTGTATACTCCATTATTATTATTTTGGGGGGTGGGGATCTCACTGTTGGAGTGCAGTGGCATAATCAGGGTTCATTGCAGCCTAGACTTCTTGTGCTCAAGGTATCCTTCCACTGCAGACTCCCAAGTAGGTGGGACTATAGGCATGTACCACCTCATCAACTAATTATTTATTTATTTATTTTTATTTAATTAATTAATTTTTTTTTAGAGACAGGGTCTTGTTATGTTGCCCAGGCTGGTCTCAAGCAACTGTGTTCAAGCAATCCTCCCACCTTGGGGCTCCCAAAATGATGGGATTACAGTTATGAGCCACCATACCCAGCCCATAGTTTATTATTAAAGATTTTGTGAGAAAATAGTCAAATTTCTTGAATAGGTGTATAAACAAGCTCAGCAAACATGATTTACAAATTCTGATTATTATAATTTTAAAAGCACAAAAATTTTATCACCATCTTATAAAAAAACAATTGCATGTGCATGTCGTTGTGTTGTTTATAAGTACTGAGACCCTCATACTCAGTACTTAGTACTCTGGCACTGCCATTGCATGCTCTCTCTCTCTAGTGTTACTGCTGTTAGTACTTTGCAAGTACCTGCACCTAGTTAGTGCTTTCCAAGGATTTTTCTTTCTTTTTATTTTAAACGTTATTTGCTTTTTAATTCATATACTTTTATTTATAATTGACACAAAATTGTACATATTTGTGTGCTATCATGTGATGTTTTCAATGCAGGTATACATAGTATAATGATCAAATTGTGGTAATTACCATTTCTATCACTTTAAACATTTATCATTTCTTTGTGGTGTCAGTATTCAAAATCTTCTCTTATAGTTATCTTACAATACACAATACTTCGTTATTTGCTATGTGTAGTAGAACTCCAAAATTTACTCTTCCTGTCTCATTACCAGTAAACCAGCTTCTCCCAGCTCTCTCCCTCCCCGCCACCACCCTCTAGTAAGTACTATTCTCCTCTCTAATTCTAGGAAATCAACTTTTTAGATTCCACAAATGAGAGAGATCATGTGGTGTTTGTCTTTCTGTGTCTAGTGTATAAATCACTTCTCCTATTACATTTGTTAGTTTTACAAAGTTAAAACTAACAGAAAATAAAAATTAAATTCCATGTTTTCATCATATTGTTTGGTGAAAGGATTGTGTTCTCAGTACTCCTTAGCATATGGTATTATTTTTCATCTAAAGTCAAAATTTATTAAAGGGAAAACAATTTATTGTTTATTTACACAAAATTTACAAAATAACTTATTTAAGCCTAGGACAATAATATTACTAAGAATATGCACATAACCATAAAGAAAAGTTTATCCTTTAAAAAGCCTCTGGCATATTAAGCATAGTATATTAGTATAATTGTTTTGATGAAAAGAAAGGGAGAGTCATTCCATGATTACACCAAGGCATTAAAACTGTACAGTGACTAATAATAAAAATCACTTAACAGTGTTAATATCTACTTTTCCTTTACTTTGAATCTCATTGTGTTACAATCAGAACATAAATGTGATTTTCCAAAATATTGACTATAATATAATATTTTAGAATGCTTTAGAAGGGAAATATGTCAATGTGTACAATACCAGAATACTTTTTATTTATAGGCATATTAGTTCAAATATGATATTGTTTTAAAGCCATAATAGTTGATCCCCATTTAATGAAACAAAACATCAATTTGTAGCTTTAAAATGTTATTTTGAAAAAAATCTATTTTGGTAAATGTTATTTAACAAAAGCATTGCAAATCTACTTAAGAAAATGTTTTCCTTTGTGTTCATTGCTATTTGCTATAATAAATTGCATGGGCAGAAGCACTTTAGCCATAATGGTCAAAATTTTCAGATGATCCTTAACAGAAGACAGGACCACCTTATATCACACGGCATGTTAAAATATTGTTTTCTTCATTATTCAAAATAAATACTCACCAGAAACATTCATGTTTACGTATGTGAACATAAACAAGCAAATAAAAAAACTTACCTATAAATTCAGTGTTACCAACTTCAAATTTCTGCTACAATCTCTTGTTCTTGCAGCACATTACAACATGCTGAGGCATTGAGTTATTCCAAAAATAAGTTTGGTCTTGTTTCTCTGTTGCTTAGGAAGCTTAAGTACTGTCTGTTGCTAATTGAGTACAGCCTAAACTTTTTATCTTTCCCCAAGGTCCTCTGTGTTCTAAGATCCAGCTTACCTGTTTGACTAGGTCTTTAAACAATTCAGTGCCTGCCATCTACCAAGAATTTCAATATGTGTTTCACATACTTAACAGTGTCCATGCATCAAGCCAAACTGGATTGTTGTGTTATAGATATACCACTGTAAAGTTTCATTCAACCTCCTCAATAATGTATGTTTTTATTGACAATTAATGCTAACTTTTAACATTAATTAATATTTATTAAATTATTAATTGATTGATATTGATTAATGCTGCTAGAGCATTTCTCTTCTAAGTTTTTCTGCAAAGTAATCCTGCAAATACCTAAAATATTTGTTTGAACTCTTGCCATAAATGTATATGTTTAATTATATAAAATAGTACACAATACTAGTATTACTTAACTCATTACACGTAACTTCTGAAATTCGATGGCAACTAAAATTTTTACAACTCAATCACCTGATCTTCAATAGTTCTTCCTTCATGTAATTTTGTTCTGATTTTTCGGCCCCTTCATTTTTTTAAAAACTCTTAACTTTTTTTATTTTAAAGATGTGGAGTACAATTCAGGGTTATGTATACAAATATCTATTAGACAGATACCCTTGTTGATGAGGTGTGCCCCCTCCCATTCCCCAGGCAGATTCCAAATACTGCCAATCCCAGCTTCTCGTTCCCCTAGCCCCCTGCAGTTTCCCGCTACTGTCAATCCTTTTCTTATAGTATCACAATAGTTGTTCAAGGTCCACTTATGAGTGAAAATATGTGATACTCAGTTCTTTTTTGTTTGTGAAAGATCACTCAGTATTATACACTCTAACTCCATCCAGGTTGCTGCGAAGTTCATGGTTTTGTTCTTTATGGCTGCATAATATTCCATTGCGTATATGTACCACATTTGTTAAATCCAGTCCTCTTTTGATGGGCAGCATGGCTGGTTCCATGCTCTTGCTATTGTGAAAAATGCCGCAATAAACATACATATGCAGATATCTTTTTTATAGAGTGATTTGAGTTCTTCTGGGTATATTCCCAGTAGAGGGATTGTGGGGTCATATAGAAGGTTGAATTTGAGAACTTTTAGGAATCGCCACGCTGTTTTCCACAGAGGCTGTACTAGTTTACACTTCCACCAACAGTGTAGAAGTGTTCCCTTTTTGCCACAACTTCCCCAGCATCTGTTTTTTTTTCAGTTATTGATGATGGCCATTCTGACTGAAGTTAGGTGGTATCTCAGTGTAGTTTTAATTTGCATCTCCTTGAGGACTAGTGAAGCTGAACATTTTTTCATATATCTGTTGGTTGCTTGTACATCTTCTTTTGAGAAGTGTCTATTCATATCTTTTGCCCACTTTGTAATGGGGCTGTTTGTTTGTTTTTTTCAGCATGTTTGAGTTCCCTGTAGATCCTAGATGTTAGGGTTTTGTCAGACATGGAGTTGGCAAATATTTTTTCCCAGTCTGTGGGCTGTCTCCCTGTTCTCTTGATGGTTTCTTTGGCTTTGCAGAAGCTTGTCAGTTTGATGAGGTCCCATTTGTCTATCTTATCTCTTATGGCATGGGCACTTGGGGTTTTGATCAAGAATTGTTTGCCAGTTCCAATATCCATAAGGGTGTCTCCTTCATTTTCTAAGGTTCTTATAGTTTGAGGTTTTATGTTTAGGTCTCTGGTCCATTTAGAGTTGATTTTTGTGTATGGGGATAATTAGGGATCTTGTTTTAGTCTTCCGCATGTGGTCAGCCAGTTTTCCCAGCACTATTTACTGAATAGGTTCTTCTCTCCCTAGTGGTTGGTGGTGGAAGCTTTGTCGAAAATGAGTTGGTGGAGAAATTGAGGTTTTGCTTCTGGAATCTCAATTCTGTTCCATTGGCCTATATGCCTGTTCTTATACCAGTACCATGCTGTTTTGATTATTGTAGGTTTATAATAAAGTTAAAAGTCTGGGGGTGTGATGTTTCCTGCTTTGTTGTTGTTATTGTTGAGGATTGTTTTGGTTATTTGTGGTCGTTTATGTTTCTATATGAATTCCTTGTTGTTTCTAGATCTGAAAAGAATGCTGCTGATAATTTGATGGGTATTGATTGCATTAAATCTGTAGATTGCCTTAGGTAGAATGGACACCTTAACAATGTTGATTCTTCCAATCCATGAGCATGGAATATTTTTCCACTTGTTTGTGTTATCTTTGATTTCTTTGAGCGGTGTTTTGTAGTTTTCATTGTAAAGTTCCTTCACATCTCTGGTTAGGAAGATGCCAAAGTATTTCATTTTTTGTGTAGTTATTTTAAGAGAAGCATTAGAGGATCTGGTTTCTGTTTATTCCCAGACCCACTTGATATTGGATCATGTGATATCAATTCAGATGAGTAAGAGTAAT
>CAUYQG010218250.1:0-11692 GCA_963574415.1 Tarsius wallacei
TCACCTCTCCCTTCACTTGAGATGTTATCACCATTTCACATCCTAACTTGCTTTGAAGTCAGGTGTGCATCTCTCCCTACCCTCCCCTCCCCTCCCCTCCCCTCCCCTCCTCTCCCCTTCCCTGGTGCATATGGTGTAATATGGTGGTTTAGAGCTGACACTGTGAAGTCTGACCCTTGTGGGTTTGAGTTCCAGATTCACTAGTTATTCATTATAGCATCTTGCTTTAGGCCAGATTTTCTCATTGTAAAACAAAGAAATAATAGTGACAACTTCATGGCCTATGGTTGCATAATGCCTGGCATACAGGAAGTATTGAATAAGCTGTAGTTATAGTTTCCAGTGTTCTTCCCACCTATATAAGGTGAGAGATGAACATGCTGATTTGAGTTTCTTTTCTAGTTGTAACCTGTAAAGCCCAGGAAGCTCCTGAGCATGGAAGCCTGGTTTGCAGCCACCCCCTGGGGAACTTCAGCTACAATTCTTCCTGCTCTGCCCACTGTGAAAGGGGCTACCTGCCGAGCAGCATGGAGACTGTGTGGTGCATGTCCTCCGGGGAATGGAGTACTCTGGTTCCAGCCTGCAATGGTAAGTCTCTGATTCATCCATCACTGCCTCAGTGTTTTTCCAACTTTATAACATTTTTTTTAGTGCAACTTATTATCTCAGCCGATATACCTATATGGCCAATTTAGTACCCACTTGGTTTGAGAGAAGTTATATTCTATGTTTGAAATGGGTATTTCTGAAGCTCAGGTGATCTGTAAGGAAGACCATTAACAGTGAAACTCCAGAAATCTTAATGGCTTTCTCATCTTCTTTCCTTAACTCTCCCATGCAATGGGACTAACCAAAGACTGTGACAAGCGTCTCAATATCTCTTTTTGCCTCTCAATCTTATCTTTCAGAACCGGGTCGAGGGGGCGGGGGCAGGGAAATTAGTCCTTCAGCCCGCTGGACTAGAATAAATGAATGTCCCATGTATGTCAGTATTATTTTATCACAACTAGTCATAAATCTTGATCTAGAATCTATTTTTTCTTACATAAATAATAAAATAGATCAGCAGTCACTCAGTATAGTCAATGTAAAAATTAATATGAGAAGATAGAAATATAAATTAAAAAAGAATAAAAGCTTTATTGTGGGTATGCATGTCTCCAAGAATTGACACAGGACATTGGGACCTATCCCTTGAAGGAAACTTTCTCAGTCTGTTATAATTCCATTTAAGTAGGAAATGAAAACATCATTCTTCTGTAAAATTCATGGTGCTCATTCAAATCCACAGTGGTTGAATGTGATGCATTAACAAATCCTATCAATGGGTTCATGGAATGTTCCCAAAGTCCTGGAAGTTTCCCCTGGAACACAACCTGTGCATTTTACTGTGAAGAGGGATTTGAACTAATGGGAGCTCAGAGCCTTCGGTGTACCTCCTCTGGGAACTGGGACAATGAGAGGCCCGTGTGTAAAGGTAGAGTTGCTCACATGAAGACTTATATAAACATTTCTTTTCTCAGTCCATACTTGAATGGGCAAGCCAGACCTGCTAATATAAATATAAATGGGTATATTTGCTACAGCTGTGACATGCGCTGCCATCCACCAGCCTCAGAATGGCTCTGTGAGCTGTAGCCACTCCCCAGCTGGACAGTTTACCTTCAAGTCATCCTGCGACTTTACCTGTGAGAAAGGCTTCATGCTGCAGGGGCCAGCCCAGGTTGAATGCACTGCACAAGGGCAGTGGACACAGCAGATTCCAGTCTGTGAAGGTAAGCCAATTTCCTTTCTTTTACACTTTCTTTAAGAGCAGCAATTTTCAAAGCTAGGCAGTGAAAATGCAACCAGATGCCCCCTTTAACTGTAGAAATCAGGTTTGATGAGCAAGACTCAACTCACCCCTTTGAGATTCATTTAAAAGAGCCAGTGCTTGGCCAAGGAAAGGACGGTATGTAATAAGAGTGAGTGCTTTGCTGGTTTCTTAACTGTGCTGTGCTAATATAACTTTAAAGACATTGGCGTGGAGTAGGCAGACTTCTTGATCTAAAGGAAATTGCTTTAGAAAAAAATAAAAACAGAATAATGAGAACATGACTTGAGTCTAAAACCCTTGTCATGTCTTTCTTATGAAATGGCTCATAACTATCAGTGATGGGAATGTTACAAGCATTGCGTCAGCTGCAGAGATAGTCTTGATACACACATAAGCACTAAAACTTAATTCACTTGCAAGAGCAAGGAGATCGAACACAAACAGTTTTCACTACCAGGCAGTGACACAGTCTTCTAGTCAAAGGTAGCACAGAATGATTTCCGGTGGCAGAAAGTTGCAACACCAACACCAAACTGTAAAATAGACAGATTCTTCTCTTCCTCTTTCTCTTTGGTGCCTTCTGTAAGCACCCAGGAGCTGTAACTGGCTCTATGACTGTGTAAAGCAAGCACTGGCTCTTTTAAATGAATCTCTCTTGACTCTAACTTTGCATGTTAGAAAAGTGCTCAGGAGCCAAGGTTCCTGTTAAAGGTTGTCCTTTAATTAGTGCCATTAATAATGAGGAAATTGGAATTCAAAGGAAACACAGCCATCTTCTCGGTTGTCCAGGGAATAATGAAGAATCTTGATTTCTCCATGTGTTGCTTTGCCCCAAAATGGGTTCATTCATCAGATACCAGGTACTCTCTAGTTCCACTGTCATATTTTCTGACCATCATTTTGTTGTCTAAGCTTTCCAGTGCAGTGCCCTCTCCAGTCCAGAGCGAGGTTACATGAATTGTCTTCCTAGTGCTTCTGGAAGTTTCCAAAGTGGGTTCAGCTGTGAGTTCTCCTGTGAACAGGGATTTGTGTTGAAGGGATCCAAAAGGCTCCAGTGTGGCCCCACAGGAGAGTGGGACAGTGAGAAGCCTACATGTGAAGGTAGAGTTTTTGTTTTTGCTTTTATGATAAAAGCTACTCAAGAGCTCAGGTACTTGGTTACCTTGAGAAACCTGTTGCTGCCTGATGCAAACTAACTTCTAAAGTGCTCTCTCTCATGTCTTCCAGCTGTGAAATGTGATGCTGTCCACCAGCCCCTGAGGGGCTTGGTGAGGTGTGCCCATTCTCCTGCTGGAGAATTCACCTACAAGACCTCTTGTGCCATCAGTTGTGAGGAAGGCTTTGAATTACATGGAGCAGCTCATCTTGAGTGCACATCTCAGGGACAGTGGACACGGGAGGTTCCCTCCTGCCAAGGTAGAACTGAATTCAGATTTTTAGGGTTCAAGTCAAATACATCATAAGTTTCTGAACCTAGATTGCCCCAAGGGGCTTGATCCTTATCTCCTACATGCTGAAAACTAAGTAGTGCTTATAAGTATTTATTGGTGACTCTTAGGCCAGTTTTAGAAGTTTCCCAGTAGATCTTTCTTAACCTCTACCCATGTAACTATTATTTGCAGTGGTACAATGTCCAGTCCTGGCAATTTCAGGAAAGATCAACATGACATGTGGTGGGGAGCCTGTGTTTGGCACCTTGTGCAAGTTTGCATGTCCTGAAGGATGGACACTCAATGGCTCTGAAGCTCTGATGTGTGGTGCCACAGGACACTGGTCTGGGATGCTGCCTACCTGCGAAGGTGATGCATTGATTGATGGTGGTTGTCTGGGTGACTAAAAAGAAAAAGAGCAGCTATCTTGCTGTGAGAATTAACTATCCATTATATCCAAACCAAAAAGGTTGCCTAGGTTAACAAGCTGGTGAATATGTACTTGCATGGGGATAGAGAGAAAGCAGAAGAGGTAGCATCTCAATGGGATTCTGACAACTGGGTAAAGGAGACCTGGAGAGGAAAGGAGGAAGGGGAAATGGAAAATGAGAGGAAGGGGGAGGGAGAGGGAGAAGGAAAGGGAGAGGGAGAGCGAGTGCAGTGTTAACCAAGGTATGGTGTGTAGTTGCGAGAGACCTTAACAGGTTAGAGTTCTGCCTGACGGTGATAGGAGACAGTCTCAAAGGTGGTTTAACGCAGATCTCAAAGGCCTTTAATATCACGTTTCTGCCTTGTATATTGAACTAGAGGCTCCTCTGTTCCTAGTAATCAATATACAGAGAAAAGCTCAAATGAACAGGACAGAAAGACTTTAAGGCCAAGACCCTTTCCCGACTGCTTTTCCCTACTTGTTTCCTTAGCTCCCACTGAGTCCAACATTCCCTTGGCAATTGGACTTTCTGCTGCTGGAACTTCCTTCCTGACATTAGGATCATTTCTCTTCTGGCTTCTGAAATACCTTCGGAAGAAAGGTGAGAGCGTTTATAAAGGGACTCCAAAAGTTTTTTTGAAAATATAGCTTTTCTCATTGATGAGTCATGGTCTGTCTTACAAATTTAAACAGTTATTAGAATCTAATTACTAGATAAATACTAATAAAATACAGTATAATTAGCAGAAGTCTTAGGAAAAGGATTGCAGTACAACTCAGTGTGGGAAAAGTTTTAAGAAATATCAATATTAGTTGTGCTACCATTGAACCACCCCAGAGGGTGCTATATTTATTCCAATAGCTTTGGGAGGTACGAATGGTTTTGGTTACATGGATGCTTTGTATAATGTTAAGAAGTCTGGGCTTTAAGTGTCCTCACCACCCCTACCTGTGCACATTATACCCGATAAGTGACTTTTTATCCCTCCCTTTCTTCCCACCCTCCTTCTTCTGAGTCTCCAATGTCCATTCTCTATGCCTTTGCAGATTCTTAAGTTAGCTTCCACTTATAAGTAAGAATATGTGGTGTTTGGTTTTCTGTGTCTGCGTTAGTTCACTTAGGATGATGGTCTCTAATTCCATCCAACTTGCTGCAAAAGACATTATTTCATTCTTTTTTATGACTGAGTAAATATATAAATAAATAATATATAAATAAAACATAGATATTATAAATACAACATAAGTATCTATAATAAATAATATATACATAATAAATCTCTCTATATAAAGTATATATATATATATATCACATTTTCATTATTCACTGATCAGTTGATGGACACTTAGGTTGATTCCACATCTTTGCAATTGCGAATTGTGCTGCGATAAACATGTGAGTGCAGGTGCCTTTTTGTGTTAAATTATTTGATGCTCCCAGGAGTTGTGCAATGAAACTGCCATGATTAGTGCTTTCAGGAACGTGGATAAAATGCTTCCTAAAAAGATTTCTTTGGAATACAGGCTTAAGCATGGGGGTATCTCATAAGGAATATGCAAGCACATCTGGCCACACTCATTGTTTATTTGACCTAGAGTACTTGAACATTTTTTAATTAAGTTCTGACATTTACAAAATAGGAAATTTTACATAAAAATTCAGATTTCAGCCTTCTCATGAAAAATTGGGAGCTGAACCTGGCAAGGTGACCCTGGAACCATTTGCTGGCATTAGGAAGCTGCTGTGTCATGGATGAATGTGCATTTTTGCATTTTACCCTAGTTGCCACCATGCTGTGTTTGCACTCATGATTTTGGAGCCCTGAAGCATTGGGTTTGCAACCCTTGATAAATGAAGTCATGTTGTGTCTGGATTTGATATGTCCTTAAATTCGCTTAGTTTGAATTGATGATTTTCTTTCTTTTGCAGCAAAGAAATTTGTTCCCACCAGGTAAGTTGCCTTTTTGACCAGAGCATGCCTTTGGACATTCTACACATTTTTCTCTCTTCATGTTGGAAGACAATGCTTTACTTAGTGTTCTCATGTCTTCCACAGCAGCTGCCAAAGCCTTGAATCAAACGGAAGCTACCAAATGCCTTCCAACATCCTTTAAGTTCAAAAGAATCAGGTAAGAGTTAAGAATCACGTATGGTTGTAAGAGGGGTGTCCTCTCTACACATTGTTTCTCCTTGAATGCTCCAAACCTGCCAATTTCTGGGGGTGGAAGGAATCCCTACCTTCGTGGTACCTTCTGGAAAGTTGTTTCATTTATTTGTAGAAGGTGAAGAAAGAAACAGAGGCTTATTGAGTTGTTTCATTTATGAAAGATAATGATTATGAAAGATAGCTGACCCCATATACCACTTACTATGTTCTAGAAACTGTTCTGAGCTGGGAATGGTAGGAGGCTATTACCATATTTTTCATCATACAGATGAAGGACAAGACGCAGAAATTAAGTATTTTGCCTGAAATCTCAAAGCTAGTGAGTGATGTAACCAGGATTCAAATACACGCAGTCTGATCCTAGAATTTATGTTCTCACCCATTCTGCTCTGCTTTGTGAGAATTTGGAAGGGTCAATTCCTTCTGAGTATATTTTAAAATTAATGTACTTTACTTTTTGTGCAATATTAGGTTTACAGAAAAATAGAGCTGAAAGTAGAGTGAGTCCAACACATCTACTTACTCCAGACCCCAACTTCCTCTATTATTAACATCTTGCATTAGTGTTATAACTGATGGATCAATGTTGGTATTATGCACATGTTGCATTAGGTCCATTCTTTGTGTTGTATATTCTGTAGGTTTTGACAGATATGTAGGGACTTGTATCCACCATTACAGTGCTATACAGAAGAGTTTAGTGGTCCTAACTGACTAGAATTTGGTGTTCAAGCTTGGACTATCCTAGTGAAAGTATGCACAGTGGTCTGTGCTAAAAGGTGCACTTTGTTGCTGCTGTCAGTATGCAGAATATTAAGTGTTCTGATGATTGCTCTCTTATGTTTGCCAGGAACACAGGTGCATGCAGGGAACTAGAGTGATACACAGAAGACAGCAGAAACGAAGAGCTCTCCTCTGTGTTTGGCCCTTCTCACTTATGTACCCGCTATATTTATGGCTGGGACTGTGGCATCCACCACAACTTCAGCGCAGCGAAATCCAGTGGGCAAGGCCAGCCTTCTGCCGAAAAGACTCCATTTTCTCTTTCCTATTTTCAGGACAAGAAAGTGCTAGCTACTGAAGGGAAAGGGTATTTTCTTCTAAGCAAAGATGAAAAGACTGACTTTCTAGAAGCTCAGAATTCCTTTTCTAATTCTCCTTTGCTTACAGTGAAATCTCGGCAGATAAACACAATATTTTGTGGCTTTGTCTCTTTTTGTGGCCCTCACAGTACTTCAACTGGGGATTACATGGTTGAATAATAATTATCAAAAGTTTATAGGAAACAAATTGGCCCAAAATAGTCTGTTTCTAACTTGAAAAAATGACAAATTTTGAATGCCCATAGGCAACTGCATGAGAGTGTTGTTAACATGGCAAATCCTACTTAATGCTGGGCCAGGATTACTAAGCACAGTCTTAGTCACTTTTATCCCTATGGGATTCAGTGTTTATTAAAGGGTTCTTAAAGAGTGTGGTCTTTTTACTTGACTTGAATAGCGTATAGTCCTCCCTAATTCTTAATTCATTATAATTGTTGAGGGACTTTATAAATGTGTAAATGTTGTGAACTATGATGGGGCAAGAATTACTTATCCTAGACACTGCCTGTGTTGTCTAGGATAAGTAATTCTTGTTACTTCTGTGTTACATCTGTGTAAATTTCTTTCAAAAAGGGAAAATATTGTCCCCTAGCAAGACATAATGTTAACTAGTATAAAGTTCTAAGCGTTTTACTACAGTGGATTGAAAAAAACATGGTAATATCAGGAAAGCAAAAATTGAATGGACTGTTTGTATATTGTCAGATATTTTTTCAGAAAGGTTTGGTTTTCATGATGAAAAACTTCTTTGAGCCGGGCTCGTTGGCTCAGCCTGTAATCCCGCGCCTTGGGAAGCTGAGGTGAGTGGATTGCCTGAGCCCGTGGGTTCGAGACCCACCTGGGCAGGCGAAACCTCATCTCTACAATAAGTCAAAAAAATTAGCCGGGCGTGGTAGCACGCGCCTGTAGTTCCGGCTACTTGGAAGGCTGAGGCGGAAGGATCGCTGGAGCCCAGCAGGTCGAGGCTGCGGTGGCCGGAAGCGGCCACTGCACTCCAGTGTGGGCGACGGAGTGAGACGCCAACTCAAAAAAAAAAAAAAAAAAACTTCTTTGAGGCCAAATATTCTGACTTGACAAAAGCATAGGTGCAAACAAAGAAAGGCACAATTTATGAATCTTTGTTTAAAAAATGTAGAAATATGGATGTGCTTTGCACTTCTACAAAGATGTTTGTCAATCATAATATGTAAGCATAATTTTTTTTATATTATATAAGATTTCTAAATTCATGATAGGATCTCACCTCATAAAAGATTAATCTGATAGAATTTTAAAAAGTAAGCATGACTAGTTAGTCCTTAATTGCTTTATTATATATGTTAGGGTGTTCTGGAAGAGGAGAAAGCCTGTGTGAGCAAGTATTTATGTTTACTTATAAGCAGATTATGAATTTCTAAGGAATCTCCCGCTATTGGTTGATCACTGGCATTAAGAAATTCTCAGTCAGGAATTACCAAAGCTGCTCAACCCTCACAGAATGTGAGAATCAAACTCTAACACATCTAAATAACTTAGCATGTGTCAAAAAGTGACAGAGGAGTGCTGACTGAATACTGACAATGGAAAAGCCAACAGTAAACGGGGAGTTGTGACAAGGTTTTATAAGAGGAAGAAGAACTCTGGGAAATGAGAGGAAGAGAGGACAACTATTATGATTAGGCTACATATGGAACAAATTATTATTTTCTCTGAAATTGTTCAAGTGTAGATATTTACATTTGCTGTACTAGAAATAGCTGTGTAAAATATAAATGTGGTCTGTTTTGGGGTTTTATTAAGTATTTTAAATTATGATAACATATTTTACAATCTTTAAAGTATGTATTTATTTAAGCCTATTGTATTGACATGGCACTATAAAGTTTGACAGTAAACATGTTTATATTTATCTCTGTGTTTAGACTCTTTCTTTAAAATTCTATTTTATTTAGATAAAACTCACATACCATAAAATCCATCCTTTAAAAAGATATGAGATTGTGCAACTATCCAGAAAATTAGCAGTTACTCCTTAATCTTCCCTCCACTAACACTGGCAACTATTAATTCACTTTTTGTCTTTATGGATTTTCCTATTCTGGACATTTCATATAAATGGAGTCATATAATGTGTGACCTTTTGTGTCTAGCTTCTTTCACTTGGCATAATGTTTTCAAGGTTCATCCATGTTGTAGCATGTATCTGTACCTCGTTCCTTTTTACGACTATGACTCCACTATACAATTATACCACATTTTGGCTTTCCATTCATTAATTAATGGATTTTGGGGTTGTTTCTACTTTTGGCCATTGTGAACAATGCTGTTATGAACATTTGCTTTCAAGTTTTTGTATAGACTTATGGTTCCAATTTTTCTTGGGCTATACTAGAAGTGGAATTGTTGGTAACAATTCTTTTTTTTTTTTTGAGTTGGAGTCTCACTGTCGCCCAGACTGGAGTGCAGTGGCTGCTCCCGGCCACTGCAGCCTCGACCTGCTGGGCTCGGGCGATCCTTCCGCCTCAGCCTTCCGAGTAGCTGGAATTACAGGCGTGCGCTACCAAGCCCGGCTGATTTTTTTTATTTATTGTAGATATGAGGTCTCGCCAAGTTGCCCAGGCGGGTCTCGAACCCTCAGGCTCAGGCAATCCACTCACCTCAGCCTCCCAAAGGCGCGGGATTACAGGCTGAGCCACCGAGCCCGGTTAACAATTCTTTTTTAAAGAAACCACCAAACTGTTTCCCAAAGGGGTGCATCAGAAAGTGGAAAAAATTACACAATGCACAGGGGCTCCAACTTCTCCACATTCTGGCCAATACTAGTTATTGTCTGTCTTTTTTATTATCACCATCCTAGTGGGTGTGAAGTGGTATACATATTGCATCAATACTGTACAGTTGTTTAGAAAATATTAATAATCTAAAAAGACCATCAAGCCAACAAAACAAAGTTCTTATCTCAATTCTAATTGCCTCAAGTTAACCAGTTCTCCTTTATATACACTCCAGACTCAGTTATTCTTCAGGATTAGATCTAGAGTAGGTTTTTCTACCAAAAATAAGTATCTTCTTTCCTCTGGAGTAGTGTCAATCCACAGGTCTGGTGTGTATCATGCTAAAACCACCAGAAGAATAACTGTTATCAAAGAATCAGTATATCTGATATTTCTAAGAAAACAGGGTTTAATTTTTGACTTGGTTACCCAGGCTAAAAGAAACTTTCAGCTATAATACTCTCATAGGTGAGAGCTGATTTTTTAACTTGGATTTTATACTTTATCTTTGCTCAAAACTATTAAAAAGAAAACGAAAGGGAAAAAAAACCCGAAGATATATTCTGTGACTTAGAGCTGTTTTCATGTAGGAATGAAATGATCAAAATGGCAGAGTGTGAATTGAACCTGGTTTTCCCAGGTACAAAAAGAGAGAATAAATTGAACAAATTATATTTATCCAAGGAAACACATGTACCCAAGTCAGACGGTCATGGACAAGTGGGGAGCATAGATGTGAGAAGGGGACTTATTCTTGGTGCTAGCACCAGGAAATTAGATTAGAGTTTTTACTGGGAGGGAAGAACCACAAAAATCTTATGAAGACAAGAGCTTCTGGTCTTCTTTCAGTTAAAACTAATAAGTATAACTGCTACCCCATAATTTTAGCTTCCTTTTCTCAAAAGTCTAAGCCAAGAGAAATAAACATTTTTTCTTCACAAATGCATATGTCATTATAGTGGTTGGTAAAACCATTGAGCCATAAAGGAACAAATGGCAGAGATAAATGTCCAGCTTTGGTCAAAAATAAAAATAAAACCACAACAGTGTTTTGGAAATAGTCAAGGAGATTTTTCTCTCTCTGTGATCTCCCATGGGTGCCAAATCCTACCAATAGTTCTTTTAATGACTATTTTGACATTAAAAAAAGAACGAGGCAGGGCACGGTGGCTCACACCTATAATTCCAGCACTTTGGGAGGCCGAGGTGAGAAGATTGCCTGAGCTCAAGGGTTTGAATCCAGCCTGGGCAACTTGGCGAGACCTCAACTATACAATGACTCAAAAAATTAGCTGGGTGTGGTGGTGCACGCCTGTAGTGCCAGTTACTTGGAAGGTTGAAGTGGAGGGATTGCCTGAGCCCAGCAGGTTGAGGCTACAGCGGCCATGAGCATGCCACTGCACTCCAGACTGGGAGACAGAGTGAGACTCCAACTCAAAAAAAAAAAAAAAAAAAAGAGAGGAAAAAGAAAAGAAAAAAATGAAACAATGTCTTTTGCAGCAACTTGGATGGAATTGGAGACTATTATTCTAATGCAGGAACAGGAAACCAAATACTGCGTGTTCACACTGATAAGTGGAAGCTAAACTAAGAATCTCCAAAGGCATAGAGAATGGTACAGTGTAAATTAAAGACTTAGAAAGGGTATGAAAGAGGGGGAGGGACAAAAAATAACCTATTGGGTGCAATGTGCACAGGTGAGGGTGGTGGGTACACTTAAAGTCCAGACTTTTTCTCCAGTATACAATGTATCCAGCTAACCAAAAACCATTTGTACCACCTAAAGTTAGAAATATAAATAAATAAGCCAGGCTCAGTGGCTTAGCCTGTAATCCTGCACCTTGGGAGGCTGAGGTGAGTGGATTGCCTGAGCCCGCGGGTTCGAGACCCGCCTGGGCAACTTGGCAAGACCTCATCTCTACAATAAATCAAAAAACTAGCCGGGCGTGGTAGCGCGCGCCTGTAGTTCCAGCTACTTGGAAGGCTGAGGCG
>CAUYQG010218251.1:0-17894 GCA_963574415.1 Tarsius wallacei
TCAAAAAAAAAAAAAAAAAAGAAACCAATAAACAGATGGATGGATATGTGGAAGGAGTCATGCTCTGAGAGGGAATGTTGATGAATTCAGGGTGGGATTAGCTTGTCAGGGAATGAAGATGATGAGGACAAAGAATTCTACAAACAGAATTATGTGGAGAAAGGAGCAGGTCTATTGTCTCTTTGTGCGTTCATTAGTGAAAACAATTTGATGGCAGAGTGGTCAGATTATTCCATAAAGATCTTGAAACCATGCACAGAGATAGTCTTTGAGGTCATCAGCAGATAGGATGCAGCAAGAATCACCAAGTGAAAGAAGGAAGGTGCACAGAAGGAACTCTGGAGAACTTTCTAGGAAAGGAATGCCAAGGAAAAAGAGTATGGAAAAGAAAAAGATTAGAACCATAGGAGATTGTGCAAGAAGTGCTGTCA
This sequence comes from Tarsius wallacei, assembly GCA_963574415.1. NCBI lineage: Eukaryota > Metazoa > Chordata > Mammalia > Primates > Tarsiidae > Tarsius > Tarsius wallacei. The sequence goes on from CAUYQG010218251.1 coordinate 432, forward strand.
GAGGACTTAGGGAAGAGATGAGGGCACAGCAGGCTAGAGCTAGGCTTCCTGGTGAAGGGCTTAACCCTTTTCTGGTAACAGGAATTCTAGTAATTCTGTGCTCTGCCTGTCACGCACTCGTTTCTAACACTCCTGGGACTGATGGCCTTATTACATTAAACTTCAAAAAATATCAAGGCTGCCATAAAAATGAATCCAGCATTGCATAGCTTTATACTTTTCTCCTAACCATTATGTGCATTAGTCATCATACCAAAAACAGTGAAAGGGAAGGTGTGCCAAAACTGGTAGTGAAAACATGTCAACAAAGAATAATTAATGAAAAGTGTTGCTGTTTTAGCACTCCAAATGAAAGTCAGGGTTGGTCTTCTGCATTTCTTCCTAAGGGTACTCAGCATCTCCATCCCCTGGATACAGCCACTCCTGTGACCTGATCTCACCCTGCTCTAGGCTACATGTTTAATGAAAACTTCATCTCCATAGATCTGGTGTGTGTCATATCAGGATAAATCACCCAACTATCCATGTCATATTCTCACTGATCTGAGCAATCTTCCCAGCAACATTCATTTGTGATTTTCTAATTTTCACTTTTTGATGGCACAGGTTTTTACTTTTCAGATCTTTATCGTGGCTGGGCTCCTGCCTTCCACTGCAGTCTGCTTGGCTATGTTTAATGCATGGCTTGGCCCTTGCTGCCTCTTTCTCATTGGAGATTCAACTTCTCCCATCCTCCCTCATCTTCCTTCTCCCTTTCCCCCGCCTGGTGAGACAAGTCCAGCTACCCAGTTGACTGACTGGTGTTTAGAGATAGATTCCTGATTCCTTATCATGGGGAAGACGCTCGCAAGAGAAATCAAGCACTGCAAACTTGAACTGAAGTGTCAGTTAGACAAGCTGGCTGTGACATGGGGGTTAGTTAGGGAACCTGAAATGCAATATTCCTCCTGGCGCAGAGGATTCTGTTGACCTCCAGGCTCTATGACTTAAGACAGCTATGGACAGTTTCCAGATCCCACATGCACGTGGGCAGGGGCAGAGCTTCTAATTCTGCTAAGCTGAGTCAGTCATTGGAGCCCAGATGGGTGTGGCTGAGAACACAGATGGCAGGTAATCATTAGGGGAGGCTGGGATGAGGCGGGGCTGGGCTGGGACAGACTGAAATTGACAGCTGTGGTTCTGATTCACACAGGCAGGCACTACTTCCCCCAAGGACCATGCAAGCCACACCATCTCATGCCATGTTGCTTTATGCTTTGATTTCTCTTTTGTTATCCCTTAGTGGTTAATAAATCATACTAAAGAGTAGCATTTTAATGCTATTTTCCAAAGGCTTATGGATTATTAACCCAGACCTTGCTTACCCTTGAATGATTCCTGTCGTTGGGATCCATCCTCCCAAGGACCCTTAGATGGGGCTGTCAGCAGGGTCAGCTGACTTCTCCTTACATGTCAGGACTTAAGACTGTTGCCTCCCCTCTCCCATGTCCCCACCATAGGGCCTGCCAGAAATGTGGTTAAAGCCTGGCCCCAGGCTCTGTTACAAATATACCCCTTCTCTGCTGTTCTTAGACTCAGCCTCAGGCACCTTTTGGCCAGAATTACAATAAAAGACTGACCGTCTCACTGCCACTGTCTCTACAGCTTTCAGCACATCACAGCACCTAGATTCCAGGTTTCTTATTTGGACAACTAGGGGGAGGGGTTGACCATCAAGGATAACTAAACTATAGCTGCCTCAATTCTATGAGATTTAACTATTACTTTTTACAGGCATTAGATTTAGTGGCTATAAATCAGATTATTTATTATCATCAACTATGAATGCATTTGGCAAATTCTTTCCCTTAAACTATCTTAATGAAATGGAAATATTTAACTATAACTACCAGCTCTGTTTTCCTTCCTGTTCTCCTGTCTCTTCTCTTCCTCCTCATTCTTCCCTTTCTCCCTTCCTTTCTTCCTTTCTATATCCGAAATAAATAAGTTAGAAATTTAAGTCACCTACTTGCTGAAACTGATTATTCCATCAAATAACTAAAAATCTCTGTTGAGATCATTCCTATTAATAACTTATGTCTTTAAAACCCTTGGGATCTATCTATTATCTATCTATCTATCTATCATCTATCTATCTAATCTAGCTATCTATCATCTTCTCTCTCATCTATTTATCTATTTATTTCTATTTGGAAAATAGTATTAGTAATGCTACTTTTCAATATGATTTATTAACAACTAAGGGATAACAAAAGAGAAATAACCACACACAAAGCAACATGGCATGAAATGATGTGGCTTACAGGGTCCTTGGGGAAAGTGGTGCCTGCCTGTGTGAATCAGGACCACAGCTGTCAACTTCAGTCTGTCCCAGTCCCATCTCAACCTATCTATTTATCTATCATCTATCTTTTCTAGAGAAATATCAATGTTTTTAGATGATGAGAGAATAAAGTTTGTGATTACATATCTTCTCTAAATAACATTAACCTAAAGCAGCAGTTAAAAAAAGTGTTGTCTTAACATTACCTGTATGGAGTAATTGAGATGTTTGTTAGAAGTGCAGGAATCTGATTGCAGGCTGAGAATCAATATTACTGACAAGACTGCGTCCCCTCCTCCACCACTCCGCATCATTCTTAAACACATTGCATTCTGAGAAGCCTGCACATAAAGACTGTAGTGTAAAGGACTATTTTGATGTGGTAGCTAAGTGGTTATAAAGGGTAAATATATGTCGGAGCCACGTTAAATCCCTTGTGGCTATTAAAATTATGAATGAATAAAAATGGAAGCATATAGATAAATGGACATGTAAAAATATCTTTACCTACAGTGTATATGAATTTATTTTTCTTCTTAGTTTTTATCTTGAATGCCCTATCTTATCTACGCTTCAGATAAATTAAAACCTCTTTCTCATCAAAACTCGTCAGCCTGTTAGAGCCCATAGAGTTATCTGTCTTCTAGAATAATAATACTTTTTTGAACTTACTAGTATTTCTCAAACTAATATATTTCAAAGAGCACTACTAGTTCATGAACTATCTCTACCAAAAAAAAAAGTGAGACATGTTTACTTGGTTTGTATATTTGTGTTTGCTATTTAATCTTGTGAAGTCTTGAACTATCTCTTAATTATTGTGAATACTTCATGCATTTGTAACTAATTTATATACACTTAGTACACACACACACACACACACACACACACCACATAAGACTATATGTTTAGTGGCATTATGTTTATTGAGTGAATTAATCTGTTTTTTCCCATTAGAAAGACTGTTGCTAAATGTGTGCATAGTCTTTTCTGACAGGAGTGAAATTCTTTGGTGCCAATTAACTAGGATAAGGCAGATTCTAAGACAGAAAATAAAAATAGTGACAGCAGGCTTTAGATAAGTAGAGGGAGAACTCCATTAACCTTGGGTCTTGCTATATTTTATGCTTTTAGATGTCATTATTATAAAAATGATAATATTAATTACCATTTATTGTGCACTTATGCTCTGCAGTATTCTCTTGCTATTTCTTTTAATTCTGAAAACAATTAGGAAGGCATTCTTAATGCAATTTTCCCTAGGATTATAGATATTCACAGTTTAAATCTACACAGATATGTAGCAAAGCTGGGATTTGAAATTATTTCTATCTGACCTCAAAGCCCATAATCACAATTATTATGTCCATTACCTGCTGAATCTAGAAGTCCTTGACTGTGCTCCCAAGGTGGTAAAGTTTAAAGGTGGCCTCTTCCATGTAATGTAAGACTAGAAGCTAGGCAGGGAGACAACTCCCCAAACTTAAGATAAATAAATATATGTTCTAAGCCATGCCATCTTGTGCCATGGTTTGTGTGTGTGTGTGTGTGTGTGTGTGCATGTGTGACAGAGGAGGAGAGAGAGTATGTGTTTGAGACAGAGGAGGAGAGAGTATGTATTTATTTTTCTTTTCTTATCCTTTAATTGTGGATAAACCACACCTAATGTCCCACCTAAGGGAACTGCAACAAGAACAGCTAAACCCAAAGCTAACAGAAGAAAATAAATCACCAAACTCAGAAAAGAATTAAATAAAATTGAGACCAAAAAAGAAAAAAAAAAAAAAACACATACAAAGGATCAACAAGTTGAAAAGATTGTTCATTGACAAGATAGACAAAATTGACAGAATACCGGTCAGACTAACAAAAAAAAAAAAAAAAAGAGAGAGAGAATTCAAATAAATACAATCAGAAATGAAAAATGCAACATTATAACTGATCTCAAAGAAGTACAAAAGATCCTCAGAAATTATTGTAAACATGTTTGCTTGAAATTGAATCAGCAATAAAAGATCTACCTACAAAAAAAAAGTCCTGGAACAGACAGATTCACGACCAAATTCTACCATTCCTACTGAAATTATTCTAGACAACTGAAGAGGAAAGTCTCTTCCTTAACTCATTCTATGAAGCCAATATCATTCTGATACCAAAATCTGGCAAAGAAACAACAAAGAAGAGAAAATACCAGCTGATACCGCTGATTAACCTGAATGCAAAATTTCTCAACAAAATGCCAGAAGGTATATCCAGTAGCTCATCAAAAATATCTTTCACCGTGACCAAGTGGCCTTTATTCTTGGGATGCAAGGTTGGTTCAACATATCACATTAATAATTAATTAGTAAGAGCAATCTGCCACATAAACATAATTAAAACCAAGAGCCACATGATCATCTCAATAGATGCAGAATAAGCATTCAATAAAGTCCAACATCTCTTCATGATATAAAATCCTCAACTATCTAGGCATCAAAGAAACATTCCTCAAAATAATAAGAGCTATCTATGACAAACCCACATCCAACATCATACTGAATGGACAGAGGTTGGAAGGATTTCCCCTAAGAACTGGAACATGACAAAGATGTCTACTCTCACCACTCCTATTTAACATAGTACTAGAAATTCTAGCCAGAGCAATCAGAGAAAGAAATAAAATGTATCCAAATGGGGAAAAAAGAAGTTAAATGATCCTTTGCAGATGATGTGATTCTATACCTAGATAATCCCAAAGATTCCACCAAAAGACACCTTGAACTGATAAGCAACTTCAGTAAAGTCTTGGGATATAAAACCGATGTTCAAAAATCAGTTGCATTTCTATACACTAACAACATTCAAGTTGAGAAACAAATCAAGAACACAGTTTCATTTATAATAGCCACACATACAAAAATAAAATACCTGGGGATAAATCTGACAAAGGAGGTGAAAGGCATCTACAATGAGAACTATAACACTTTTCTTCAAACAAATGGAAAAATATTTCATGCTCATAGATTGGAAGAATCAATATCATCATCAATATCATTAAAATGTCCATGCTGCCCAAAGCAAACTATAGATTCAATGCAATCCCTGTAAAACTGCCAGTGTCAATTTTTACAGATTTAGAGAAAAACAATAAATTAATATGGAATTAAAAAAGAGTTTGAATAGCCAAAAACAACAAAGCTGGAGACATCACATTATCAGACTTCAAATTTAACTACAAGTCTACAATAACCAAAATAGCATGGTACTCATAGAAAATAGGCATATAGACCAACGGAAAAAAATAGAGTCCAGAAGTAATGCCACTGTCCTAAAACCAACTGATCTTTGACAAAGCTGAAAAAAATAAAAATTGAGGAAAGACACCCTATCCAGTAAATGTGCTGGGAAAACTGGTTAGCCATATTGCAGAAGAATTATCTGGACCTCTTCCTCATCATACACACACATTAACTCGATATGGATTAAAGACTTAACTGTAAGAAGTCAAACTATAAAAATCCTAGAAGACAGCCTAGGAAACACTCTTCTGGACATTGGCCTAGGCAATTAATTAATGATTTTGTCCTCAAAAGAAATTGCAGCAAAAACCAAAATTGACAAGTGGCACCTAGTTAAACTAAAGAGCTTCTGCTCAGCAAAAGAAACCATCAACAGGGTGAATAGACAGCCTACAGAATGGGAGAAAATATTTGCATCCAGCAAAGGTCTAATATCCAGATCTATAAGGGACTTAAATGACTGACAGGATAAAACAAAAAAAAACCTCATTAAAAGTAGGCAAAAGACATGAATAGACACTTCTCAAAAGAAGACACATAAGTTGCCATAAACATATGAAAAAATGCTCAATATCACTGATCATGAGAGCAATGCAAATTAAAACCACAATGAGATACCATCTCACACCAGTTAGGATGGTTATTCTTAAAAAGTCAAAAACAACAGATCTTGGTGAGACTGTGGAGAAAAGGGAACACTCATATATGGGGAATTGGGAAATGTAAACTAGTTCGGTTTCTGTAGAGCACTTAGGATACTTCTCAAAGAACTAAAAATTGGATATTTCTCAAAGAACTAAAAATAGATTCACCATTCTATCCAGCAATCCCACTGCTGGGTATATACCGAAAGGAGCATAAATCTACCAAAAAGACACCTGCACTCATACATTTAACATTATTTGCAATAGCAAAAACATGGAACCAACCTACGTGTCCATCAATAGTGGACTGGATCAGGAAAATGTGGTACATATTCACCATGAAATACCATGCATCCATAAAGAAGAATGAGATCATGTCTTTTGTAGCAATGTAGATACAGCTGGAAAACAATATTCTAAGCAAGGAAACACAGAAACAGAAAACCAAATACCATGTATTCTCACTTATAAGTGGGAGCTAACCACTAGGTACACATGAACATAGAGGTGGCAACAACAGATACTGGGACTCACAAAATAGGCATATAGACCAAAGGAACGGGAAATTCGACAGGGGCAAGGGTTGAAAAACTACCCATTGAGTACCATGTACACCATTTGGATAATGAGTGAAACAGAAGCCCAAACTTCACCATCACCCAATATACCCAGATAACAAACATGTCTATGTTCCCCTTGACTCTAATAAAGAAAAAAAGAAAAGAAAGAAGAAAGAAAGAACACTTAAACATTTAGGCTTTACCTCGGTTGTGCTATGATTAAGTAAAGAAAAGATGATTTGACCATAAATGGACCATGAAGCTCAAGGGAGAACAGGTCTCACTTAGAATGGCCGACACTTGTTACTAGCCAAGGTTGATGAGAAGAAGAATGTCAGGAGAGGGTCTGGTGCCTGCAAGGGTTGGCTGTTTTAGCTTCTGTCCACATGCTCTTTTTAATATCTAGAAATTATTTTTAGAAATTCAGCATTTAAAACATACCTCTTCTTCAGGAAATATTTAGTAAACTACTTTAAGGAAAGGACCATTTTTATTACTGCTTTTGGGACCCCATAATGCTTAGCATGACAACTTATCTCAAGTAGGTACTCAGTAAATAATGGTTAACAAGAGAGAATGAGCCTCTTTCTAAGTTGACGAGGGAGGGTGTTTGGGCACAAAGACAAACTTCACTTGGCACATTTGTATGTGCCAGAGAGTACCATGGGACTCATGTAGAGGTTATCACAGCTTTGTTTTTGACGTATACTCATTTGCTTGGGGTATATACGCTAGTTGAGTTTTTAGTTGCTTATCAATTAAATGACATTTAGCCCGTTATGTTGTATCATTTAGCAGCAGGCTACTAATCAGAATTTCATTTAGCTTTCAATTGCATAATGTAGTGAGACCTAAAATGGATATAGTTTCAGGAAGTTGTTTTACCAAATTATTTTTTGACTTTAGAAGGGTATCCATGAAACACTTATTTGTAGCTTCTACTGTATTGAATGGTTTCTACTTAATTAAAATTGTGTCTCTAGCCTAGAAATTATTTTCTAAGAAATGATTTCTTGCTAAACAAGATTGTTATATATAGGGAAACTAATTCTGTGCACTGACTGCTGCTGCTTACTGAGGGGAAAAATGTATTTCCATAAAATTCAAATAAAATTTCTTAAGGTTCTAATCACATGCCATCATCTACTGAGATGACTGAAATGATACCTACTTCTCTTTAAAAAGTCAAGAATGAACAGCTTCAAGTTTAAGGCACACTTAGGTTACATCTCTGATAACAGTGGAATCACCATGGCCCAGTGGATAACACTGGAATCACCATGGCCCAGTGGATAAAAACAAGAAAAAACAAAAATAAGACAAAACGAAACAAAACACATAACTTAAATAAAGGCACCTGAAAAGTTCCAGCTCTGCTACTGTTGTGCTTCATGGGTCTGGTTTCTCTACATTACAAACCAAGAGGCTGGAATTTGTTCTTATTGTTGTGAATATGAGAACCTGAGTAACTTGGATCTGGGCAGGATAGTATCAAAAATTAATATAGCAAAACAATGGTAATGCAATGACCATCAGTAATGCAAATAACCCCAATAGGTAAATTACAGTGGGTGGGATAATAAGGCTTTCAGCCTGCCAGTGAATCAACAGTGTAAAGCCAGCTCATCAGTTCATTGGTGATTGTGGTGGGCTGAGTTTATCAGTATTAAGCTTTTCTTTTATTAGTAGAAGATTCTGAGTTGAGCTTATCGTTAAAATTTTCATAACAGTTGTTATGCTGTTTGGAAATGGCCTAGTATTTGCAGAGAGATGCACTATCATTCACCAGTACCAATTTTAATCACACTTTGATCTTATATTACACATGGAATAGTAGAATAATAATTAAACTTTGTATCTCTATCCCTGGAGACATATTTTCATATATTAATAGCTGATTAATCTTTGACTTTTTTTGTTGCTGCAGTTATCCTTCTATGACATCTTCTCTACTTAGGCAGCTAATCCACGAGGCATCAGAAACAGAAAAAAAGAGGAAAAATTTTGCCTTTTGGGATTTTCAAAAGTGGAGTCCAAAACATAGGCAAGATTTGAAAGAATCTGTAATCAGCCAGGGTTAGTTTTCCTAATTATAGAGTCTATACTGGGGAGGAGCCTGGTCTGGGAAAAGGGAGAGCATGAAGGTTGGCTGTTCCTGGAAACCCCATTCTACTTTGTGGCCTGAGTCCGTGGACCGGGAAGTGGCTGGAAATCTGAGATACAACAGAGACTGGTGTCGCCTTTTCTGAGTAGGGCTTGGGAAAGCAGCAAGTTCCCTGGGTTTTTCCATGGCTCAGGAGCAGATCAAATGTCATGATCGGCGTGTCCAGGCAGGTGGACTTCATGAGCTCCCCACAGTCCCCTCACTCTCCAGTATGGCATGAGGGGAAGCAGACCTTTCCCCCATACTGCCAGGAGTGGTGCAAACGTGGCACAGAAGTTCAGTAGATCTCAAGTAGCTTGATGGTCAGTGTGAGCCTGACTGAGAAGCAACTTGTATGGTCAGAGAACTCAGACCCAAAGTTTGCTCCACCTGCCCCCCACAGTGATGCTCTGAGACGTTGCAACATTCCCCAGAAACTTATTTGCAACCTTGGCACAAGGGCATGGTTTTCTGGAAATTAAGTTTTGTCACCTGGGGGACTATGAGCTTGATATGGAAATTAATTTCAGTTATAGATTGATAAAAATGATGTACTTCTTACACATCTGATTTTGTGAACTCAAATTAGTTTCTACAACAAAACTATATTAACATTTACCAACCTCTGGTGCAATGTTGATTGTTTTTGTCACCTTTTTCAAGTGCTCAGCTCTAACCCATCTTTTCTTTCCTTTTTTAATTTTCATTTCTAAATTCTTGTGAGCGGTATTTTGATAGGTAACTAGCAGTTATTCTCTGTATTAATTGCATGATCTTGTCTGCATTAAATAACAAAGGTCACTTAGATAAATATCATTACCAGAGGGTACAGAACTGTATCTCTTATACAATAACTTCTATTATCTTTAAATTCAGAAAAAAAGCCCCACATGGCAGGAGAACAAGTTTTATAATTTTATGAATTGTGATTTTTGTGTCAAAAACCTGTTCTTTTGTTAGCACTGAAAGTAACTGCCTTCAAAGCGTTTTGTCTTCTATTACTTTAAATGTACAGTAAAACAACAGTTTCCTGATATTTTTTAAGGTGCTTTGCCCTGCTGGAAGACAAGCTGTATGTAAGGTACATTTAACAGAGAGACAGTGAAACCAGATCTTATTTCTAGGTCTGCTCTCACCAGCTGTGTGACTTGACTGAAGTCATTTCTTTTTCCTGAGCCTTGGTTCTAGTACCTGTAGGATGAGTGTTCTAACTAGGTGTCTTTTAGGTCTGTATTAATGCAAAGATATCCCGGTTTTATGAGTGCTCACTCACTGTGATATGGTAATGAAAACAAGCTGAGATCAGTAACCAGAGCTCAATTCTGTAAAACACTAAAAATCATATTTTTGTAAATGCAGGATCATGTCTCTTTGTTATTGTCAGTCTTGGTGTGATCCACAACTTTATGTTTAGCAGATAAACAGAGTATAATTTAGAAGCTCTATCTTTGTTTCCCGAGGAAAATGGAGTTGGCTGTGTATTAGGGGGACAGGCAATTAATTCATAGGTTGAATGCCCAAAGAGGGAATATCTTTATCACTCTCTCCGGATGCTTCCCATTCTTCCTCAGTTTCCTTAGTCACACTGCTCAGATTGGGTTTCCCCAGAAGCAGATCATGAGATAAAGATTTGGTGTAATCAGTTTATTTGGAGGTGATCCCAGAAAGGCTGATAAGAGAGTAGAGAAATAACACAGAGTGGAATGACGCTACTAAAAGGCACTGGCGCTCTATGCTGCTGGGGACTGCTGGAAGACTGAGTAGAACATGTACCAGAGATGTCTCCTCTGCTGGAGCAAGAAACTGGGGTACTAATACATTCATATCCATATTTCACTGGTTAAGTGCAGTACATCCCCCAAACTTCTAGCCTGTGCCCCAGATAGGCCGGGCATGCTTCTGTGGCCAGAGAAAGCCCAAGGGCGGAGAGTCACAGATGCTTGTGGTAGGTAGCAGGTGGTGTGTATGGAAATGGGATGGAGATGCCAAGGGGATTTGGGCAGGGCACCAAGCATCTGCCGCATTACCCTAATCCGGGCAAGAGCACTCACATTGTCCCGAGGATTCCCCTTCTAGCCTCTAATTCCTCTTATTCCCGTTTATTTTGTGTTTATTTTCTAGAACACACTTTCTTACATATTGGAGGTTCTACTGACTTTCCTCATCTCTTTGCAACCTCATTTCATACTGCTTAACTTCCTTTCTACAATCAAGCCAAAACACACTTGTAATTTTGCCTTCCATCCTTGGCTGAACTGTTTCTTCCACTTGGAATATGTTCCTCAGTCATTTAAACTAATCCATGTCCCTCTTAGTATGCAGAATTTTTCTTTTACTTTTTTTTTTTTTTGAGTTGGAGTCTCACTGTCGCCCAGACTGGAGTGCAGTGGCCGCTCCCGGCCACTGCAGCCTCGACCTGCTGGGCTCCGGCGATCCTTCCGCCTCAGCCTTCCAAGTAGCTGGAACTACAGGCGTGCGCTACCACGCCTGGCTAATTTTTGATTTATTGTAGAGATGAGGTCTCACCAAGTTGCCCAGGCGGGTCTTGAACTCGCGGGCTCAGGCAATCCACTCACCTCAGCCTCCCAAGGCGCGGGATTACAGGCTGAGCCACCGAGCCCGGCTAAATAGCTTTACTTTATTTTTATTTATTTATTTATTTATTTATTTATTTATTTATTTATTTATTTGAGTTGGAGTCTTAATCTGTCACACAGACTGGAGTGCAGTGGCCGCTCCCGACCACCGCAGCCTCGACCTGCTGGGCTCCAGCGATCCTTCCACCTCAGCCTTCCAAGTAGCTGGAACTACAGGCGCGCGCTACCACGCCCGGCTGATTTTTGATTTATTGTAGAGATGAGGTCTCGCCAAGTTGCCCAGGTGGGTCTCGAATCCGTGGGCTCAGGCAATCCACTCACCTCAGCCTCCCAAAGTGCAGGATTACAGGCTGAGCCACCGAGCCCGGCTAAATAGCTTTACTTTAAAAAAATAACATTCATCTACTTAAAAAAAAGGTTTGTTGAAATAAAATTTTAGAATTTCACAGTGAAAGGAGAAAGAAATATAAAGGAAAAAGGGCAACCACAGGTCAGGGTAGATGAGAATTATTATCAAATTAGAACATGAAGAGTGCTGAACTACAGGAAGCCAAATTTAACTTACTCAGGTAGGCATTATTTGCTTTGCATGGAGAGCTACAGAAATCATATTTTATTATTGCTAGTGATTGACAAAAATCTTTTTCTATAGGTGTTCTAAATGATAGATTCTAGTTCTAGTCATTGCCCAGAAAGGTGAATAGTTATAACTTAATTTCATAGAAATTTACTATTGTACATATAGAATTTTTGTGTAAAGAGAAATTGTAAGATACACAAAGTGTATAAAATGTAATGTACCTAAAAATAGTGTTTAAAGTTTCACCATACTTTTTTTTTGCATTTTGCAACTTTGACTTTTCTTCCTTATAAAGTACAATCTTGAATTGCTTCTAGTAACATTTTTGTTAGGAGGATATTAAGAACTTTTTAAGTTATTAAAAATAAGTCTTTTTTAATGAAGTGTAATGGAAAAGCCATGACCTCTGCAGTCAGTCAGAGTTGAGTTCAAATCTCTGCTCTGCAATAAGCTTGTTGTTTAATCTTGGGCCAGTTAGTTATTTGTACTTCATGTATTATTGTAAGTTTATTGTGATGATTAAATAGGATGATGTAAAAGCAACTGGAATATAGTAAGCATTCAAATATTAGCAGCTCAAGTGTTTTATTAGAAATGTGCTAGGTTTAATAGTTAGTAAATCAAAATATATTTGTATATTGCTTTATCCCTAAATTTTACTTGAATAATTTTTCTTGTCACTTTTACTATTTGTTCATTCCCTGGCTAAAACAAATTACCAAACCCTATTTCTTATTTTGCATAACTGATGTTTCATCTCCACCTCTCTTTTTGGGTGACGTTTTTACAAAAGAATCAGAAATGACTAAAGTGGAGAAAGCTTAAAACCACAGATATCTGACCAATAATTGGTTGCTAGTTCCAATTTCCATAAGGGTGTCTCTTGCATTTTCTAAGGTTCTTATAGTTTTAGGTTTTATGTTTAGGTATTTGATCTATTTAGAGTTGATTTTGTGTATGGTGATAGGTATGAGTCTTGTTTGAATCTTCCACATGTGGTCAACAAATTTTCCCAGCACCATTTACTGAATAGGTTCTCCTCTCCCCACTGGTTGATGGTGGAGGCTTTGTCGAAAATGAGTTGGTTGAGAAATTGAGGTTTTGCTTCCAGAATCTCTATCCTGTTCCATTGGTCTATATGCCTTTTCTTGTGCCAGTACCAGACTGTTTTGATTACTGTAGCTTTATAATAACTTTTAAAGTCTGGGAGTGTGATACCTTCTGCTTTTTTTTTTCCCCCGAGGATTATTTTGGCTATTCATGGTCATTTGTGTTTCCATATGAATTCCTGTATTGTCGTTTTCAGGTCTGAGAAGAATGCTGCTGGTAATTTAATGGGTATTGTGCTAAATCCTTATATTGCCTTGGGTAGGATGAACATCTTAACAATGTTGATTCTTCCAATCCATTAGCATGTAATATTTTGCCATTTCTTTGTGTCATTTTTGATTTCCTTGAGCAGTGTTTTGTAGTTTTTGTTGTGAAGGTCTTTGACTTCTCTGGTTAGGAAGTTACCAGGGTATTTTTTTTCTTTTGTGGCTGTTGTGAATGGGATTGTGCTTTCGTTCATCTTTTATCATGCAATTGTCTTTCTTTATGAGATTGGGAATCTTTGTGTGTATACTTAGAAAACTGAATAGAAAAATTATAAATAGTGTGTAAAAATAATTGGCATACATGCAATTTGTATTTCTAGCTTTATATATGTACTGTCAGGATGATGTCATATCACCTTAGATCATAAAGTGATTGAGAACAAAAATCATGTCATGAGAGAGTGGAGATTACACAGGACACCTAGTGCTCAGGAAATATTAGACAGCAGCCATTGGGAATTGCTTCAGAACAGATGTGTGTGTGTAATCATAGTTCATTTATTGTGGCAATAGTAAATTATGGGTAATATTTTAAGTAGTTAACTCTAATATTTTCACAGATGCAAAGAAAGAACTATCTGGTATTGAAAGACATGAGGCAGGATGCAGTATTCCAGGAATTTCAGCAGATGCTTAATGTGAAGCTTGCTTCCTGAGACTTTCATTACTCTATTTCTTTCAACAGTCACAAGTTCACCCCAAAGAATGGACATTTATGCTTACTGAACTGCCTCAATTTTTTTTTAAGGAATAGAAAATAAGAATAAAGCCTGCATGGTAACAGTTGGGAAAACAAGAAATTGATGTGAATTATCAAGTCACCAAATGCTATTTATTAGAAGAGATTACTGAACATACTGAAAATAATAAGGAAATGAATTATCTTGAAATTAATTAGCACTTGACACTTTACTTAAGGCTTTTGATGCTTATGTTATTTTTAATATTTTAAATATTATCGATACATTTTTAAAAAAGTAATAAAATATCACCAGCCAAATAAATCATTATTCATGAGACATGTTTATAACAGGAAGTCAGCTTTCTCTTTCAAAATTTTCACACAGAAATACAACTGAAAGCAAAAAATCTGTAACAGATTGAGAGCAGATGGCTGGCTATCACATTTTTGAAAGACTAGTCGTTTATTAGTTGACCAGCCTATCTACTTAAAGTAGCTGAAACTAAAATAAAAATAGAGCAATTTAAAACATTTAAAATTTTTTGGGCAACCCCCTTGGGTCCCCTTCCACTGTGGGAGCTTTTCTGTCCTCTCAATAAATCCTGCTTTCTGAGAAAAAAAAAATTTTGTTTTGGAACACCAAATATCATCGTAGAAAGTTTCCGGAAGAAATTCCAAACTATTTAGAGAACAAAGAAGAAAACACTATGTAACAATTACATGAAAGGCAGTTCTTTGGAACCAAACTGACTAGAAAGAAAGTGCAATTCGACAAATAGAACGATATACATTGGTAACAATGTTTGATTCTGAGTAAAATAAATACTTTGAAATTATAACTTCAAAAATTGAAATAATCACCAGAAAAAGTCTTTTTGTAAAGTGGTGAAAAGAAAGAAAGAAAAACCAAAGAAGGTGTTTAATTCTTCTCTTGCTTCCAGGATGCAAGAGCCACGGGTATTTCTTTAAAAATAGAGGAGTGGGTTGTATTGGACTGATGCTGAATATCAGAAAACTTCTGTACTGAACTAATGAAAGAAAACATAAAATAACAAGTCAGTAAGAAAATGTAACTCTAACTTCCAAGAAATGGAAAAGCAAAATATCATGTTGAACATGTTACACTTGAAAAGTATTAAATATCATTTATATAAGTAAACTACCTTCTGAATATTTGAAATATATAACAAGGTGGTTAAGAGTAGGGGCTCTGGAGGCAGCTTTTCAGCTTCCTAGCTATGTGATTTGAGCAAGTTATTTTTCATCTTCATGCTTTATTCATCTGTAGCATGGAGATAGTAAGAGTGCCTATTTCATAAAAGTGGATCTAAGAATTAATTGAGATAAAAATATAAAACACTTAGAACATATACTCATCATAAAATACACACTTCAGAAATGTTAGTTATAATTGTATATGACTATAAATATGTATATTATAGCCTCATTTGTATGTCAAGAAAGAGCAAGAATTAAACTTATCAAATAGCATTTTCAAGTTATTATCTGTCTTGTCAATTTGTCTCTAACTGCATTCCATGGCTTTTATTGGAGTGAAGCAATCCGTGATGGCCTACAGTAACTTCAAGAAAAAATGTCAACAAGCTATTACTGATATTTAAAAAACTAAAAGGGAATCATTTTCCCCCCTAGGGCTTCTCAGTGAGTCTGGGTTTAACTAGAGCTGAAACTTGAAACTAGCTCCTTGCCGATTACTGCTTCATCTACTCCTTTGGGTTTTATGTATGATAATTATCTGGCCATTTCCAGAATAGATTTTCAGGATAAATTAGTTCAAGCTAACATGTGGTTTTTATGCCCTGAATGCCACATTGAAAGATTTGAAGTTGTTTTTTTAGCCTGGGCTAGCCCTGGACAAAATTAAGGATTAGGCAAAGCTAACTCATATTTTTAGTCTGAACCTCAGATTCCTAGTTTAACATTCTTATCCTTGCTTTTGATATGAGTTGTTTTCTGAAAGTTTTGCATTCTAAAAGGGTCTTATCAGAGGTGGGAGAACATGGGTCTTCACTGTAGCTTCTGAAATGGGTGCAAATATGTAAATGACTATCACCTTTCTTCACAACTTCTGTGGAAAATGATTTTAAAATAATTTAGCAAGGTCATTGCTCATCTCATGTACAATGTTCTCCCCACCTCTACCTCTTGCTGCCCATCCCCAGGCAGGTCATTGGAAAAAAATATTTAAATATCTGACTCGTACATGAATAAGAGTAGGAAGAAAACCTTTCAGACCAAAAATCATTTTGGTGGATTGAAATGCTCTTAAGGAAGATTTGGGAAAGATTATTAGACAGGAGGAAAAAAACGTGACTTTAGAACTATAGTGAATAAAATAAAACAGCAAAAACTTTCCAGAATATTACATATAGCTTTTATTAGTAACACTGCAGTACTTTAGGGCTTACAAAAATGTATTTCTCGTTCTTAGCACCTGCCTCTTAGTGATTTGCTGCCAACTAATGATTAGAGTCTGTCAGTGCAACCATTTTTAAAGAGAACAGATTAGAAAGTGTTAAAGATGGTAAAGCAGGCAGGTAGTTTTCAGTACACACAATGTCTTAGAAAATGTCACTTATTTTGAAAACTAAGCATTTGATAGTCTTGGAAATGTTATTGTATAAATTCTGAGAATGTAAGCATGTTTTTCATATTTTGGAACAGAATAAGGTAATTTGAGTAACATAAATTTTGATTTAGTCTTCAAGAATATTCATGTGATCACTTTCCCTTAAAATTAAATGCAAGTATTACTCTCACATATTTTTTTTCCTTCTTTAGACTTATTACCTGTGCCAGGAGCATGAAACGCTTTGTGGAAGACAATATTTCTCAGAAGTCCCACACTACTATCAAGTACTTTATGAAGAAGTGGAGCAGTGTTAGTGACACTCTTATCTTCATCTTCCTTGGTGTTTCTATCATTGGAAATAATCATGAGTGGAATTGGCCTTACATTTGTTTCACTGTCATTTTTTGCCTTATTTAGAGAGCATTAGGTATGGTGAATATTGTTGTTTATGTAAAAATATGCCAACTAAACTTGGAATTGCATTAGAAAAAGACATTTAAAATTGCAGTATGAGCCGGGCTCGGTGGTTCAGCCTGTAATCCTGCGCCTTTGGGAGGCTGAGGTGAGTGGATTGCCTGAGCCCGCGGGTTCGAGGCCCGCCTGGGCAAGCAAGACCTCATCTCTACAATAAATCAAAAAATTAGCCGGGCGTGGTAGCGCGCGCCTGTAGTTCCAGCTACTTGG
>CAUYQG010218253.1:0-41507 GCA_963574415.1 Tarsius wallacei
TGTAGTTCCAGCCACTTGGAAGGCTGAGGCGGAAGGATCGCCGGAGCCCAGCAGGTCGAGGCTGCGGTGGCCGGGAGCGGCCACTGCACTCCAGTCTGGGCGACAGAGTGAGACTCCAACTCAAAAAAAAAAAAAAAAAAATCAAATTATAAGCTACTTGCTTTTTAAACAAATATTTCAATTTCTTTTAGTTTTAAGTAGTAATATTATATTTGGCTTCACCTTGAATTTCCGAGTTAAAATTTGTTTAAAATGCACAAACATTTAAGCTCTGTTGACACTGCCTGTCTTGTTCACCACTGGCCACTAATAATAATGGTTAGATTGTGTTGAGCAATTACTTTGTGCCAGATGTTATTGAAGCACAAACACGTGTTACAGTATTTCTTCTTGACTATTGCTCTTCTCTGCCTCAGCTCAGCAGGATTAAATGCTTTAGAAGCCCTCAGCCTGAGAAAGTTTTCAGTACCTTTCCTCCTACTCTTTGCTATTTATATTTATGCTTTTTTCTTAAAATGAAAGTAAATCAAACTCAAAGGCACATAACTTCCACAAATACTGAATTGAGTGTTTTCATTTAAACAAAATTCTGATTTTTCTAATGGCCAACTTTTGTATAATTTCATCAAAGTTAGACTTTACTCATTTTTAATCCCCCCTTGAATATTGAGTTTCACATGTGCTTAATTTGCTTTTTATGAAATTCATCAATGCCTAGAAAATTCCTGGAGATCTACTTCAGTGCCAGCACATACAGTGATAAGAACAAGTATATTACATAGCCCTGTCTTCAACTAACTGGGAGAATAAGACATATTCCTATGGAAAGCTTAAAAATAAAGAACATGGATAACAAAGGAATATGAAGAAGAACTTATCTACCAAACAGCATCCATTTCCATTACACTCATTTGTTTATTCTTTTCTTGTTTTCCCTTTTCTACTTCCAGCTTATGTATTATTGTTCTAAGTAGGAAGTTTGGGAAAAGGACACATAAAGCCCATACAAGAAATCAAATATGGGTGGAAACAAATGACACAAAAGTAAAAGAAAATGCACACTCCAAGTCCTATTAAGATATGCATTGTTCATCATCAGCAGAGTAGAGAAAAAAGTGTCCTAGCATAGCAGTTTATTTATCTGGAAAATAATATGGCTGGGCGGATGATGCCTGTGGTAGATCCTTATTCTAGTGTTCCCTTTGGTTTGTCCCTTTTCTTCTGTCAAGTCATTTCCCTCTTCTAGATGTCCTTTGGAAGCGTTGAGAGTATCAACTTAGAAAATAGAAATTGACATTTAAACACAAATAAATGAGGGTTAGGGTTATTTATTCAATGATTTCATTCTTCATGTCTGTACTGAATCTGCACCTATTATGTGTAAAATAATATAGCAATGCAAAGATGAAGAAGGTCGAATCATCGTTCAAGACAAAGAATTTTTGAAGGGAAGATGGTGGAATGAGGGAGGACTTCATGACTGAGTTGACATCTGAGCTGGGTCCTTTAATCAATCATCATCACATCTGTATACACATTTACTACATAGAGTGTGCTCATAATGTGTGCTCTTCACTGAAGACAACACAGACAGGAAGATACAGATCCAGTCTTCATTTGTACCAGGTGAGTTTTCCAGAAAAGTGAAATTCATTTTAAGAATATTGCCTCTGGTTTTCTTAGTATCTTGCATTCAGACAAAGCCATTAATAATTTCATGGACTTTTAAAATAATTCACATTTGATTGGGAAAAGTACAAAGTCATTTTCATTTTCTTAACCTAATAAAATTTAGCTCTCCCTCGGATTATCATTCATTCAATAACATAGGCTAAAATTTCATGTTAGCAGAAATGTTACCGCAGCCAATAGAGTGTCTCTTGCTATCCTCTGTCCTTTCCAAAATCATGCTCTGTGCGAAACTTTTGGTTTATGGACTTTTCCCCTCGTGAGAGTATTAACTTGAATGTGTTCTATAAAATGTCACATTGTACAAAAACTGGTTTTTCCAGCTTTCGTGAAGAAGAGTGTATGGTCCATGGGTTCTGCCTGGTAAGTTTTTGTATATCACTATAAGTCTCTGCTCATGGGGAGCATCACAGACTGCGGACGGCTCTACTTTTGATGGATGTTAGTACATTTCCTCAGTGACTGGTTTTTATTAGTTTCAAAAGATAACAGTATATGCATGCATACACGCTGAAGTTTCTGAATAACATTGTGATGAAAGATTAGAATGCTTTTTGCCTTTTTCCTGATCAAAAACTGTGTCCTAGACAGCATGGGTGCATTTAGTTTTGTGTCACCAAAAAGAATAAAATATGTTGGCATTGTTACTTATCACAGCTTCATTCATTCTTAATGCCAAAGTCTGCCTATTTGGTCAGTAAAGGTTGAGAACATGAGGTTAGATATCACATAAAGTTCAGTATCTTTGGAATGTAATGTTAATTTAGAAAATATCTCAAGGGAAAGAGGCAAGAAACCTATAATTTAGGGACAGGTGTTTAATGGCCAACTATGGAATTAGGTTCACCTCATAACAGTGAAAAATGCTACCTGGGGAATTGAAAATTACACAGAGTGTAGGTCTTTGTTATAATGAATACCAATGAGAGAAAAGAACAATTCTAGAACTTAATAAATATAACTCAGTGACACCTGGCAAGCTGTATGTCATAGAAGACTTTAGCATGCACATTGGTAGCAATGCAAAGAAGCAAAAGGAAATCACTGGACCTGGCAAGATAGGAAGATTGAACCTCTACAGCATACATCATGGGTAGTGAAACAGGTTTTTCCTTTAAAAACTTCTCTCCTTTCCAAGCGATATGCAGGACAATTTCATCTTAGATATTGAGACCTAGGGATGTTTCAAATTGTCAATGCTAACTTCTATCACTGCTTATTTATGCAGTTATGCTGAACAATCTAAGCATAACGTATGAAAACACTGGCATCAGTCAGATCCACGTGAAGCTCTACGGTGTCTGTCTGCAAGAGTATCGGGGTTTTCCTTTGAGGTCTGGAAACCTTATCGTAGATGGATGATATGTGTAGCACATCAGGACAAACTCTGATGTCATGTTCATTCAGCAACATGCACCAGATCTTGTCAGTAATAGGCTCTTATCAGTAGTAACACGATTAAGATGCTTCAGCTGTGGGCCCTTCCCACAAGCTGTTCACGGTCTGATAATATAGGATAACCTTCACCATCCTCCAGCTAGACGGGACTTGATCTGTATAGGTAAGAAAAAATTGTATCCAAGTAGCTCTTGCACATATAGAGTTACAACGAATGGAAAGTCTGGAATTCACAACTTGAAGGTTCATTGAAGAAGGGTGAATGAATGGTTATAGAAAACCTATGACAGAAAGGTTTATTGACAGAAATTCATATAGTTTTTCCTCCATGGTTTTGCCATTTGATACTTGTAACATCTTGGCGAGAAAGGACTGTGGTCAGGATCTTACAGATGTAAGTGTCAGAAACCCCAATTCTAATCAGCTTAGATAAAACATAGAAGGAATTGACTCACCTGGAAAACCCAGGGTCAGGTCCGGACACAGCAAAGGGTCTCTCACCATATATTGACTACTTTCCAGGGCATTGGCCTTAAGCCTTCACTCTACCTGGTATCTCTGTCCAAATTTGGAGAAAATGAGCATCTCTTTCCAGCAACTCCCAGGCAAGTCATTGAATTTCTATTACCTGCATGCTCATGACTCCCAAATCTACCTGGGGAGCCCCGCAGTGCTCCTTACCCACACACCTCTATGTCAAACTCTCTACTAGAAATCTGTACTGTATGCCCTAGTGATACTTTGATCTAGGGAAGCCTTGGTTGTCTTGACTGTCACCTGCTTAATTCCGAGAGTAGGGTGGGACTAGACAAGGTGGGCTTTGAGGGGGAACGTATGTGTGTGTCTAAGCTCTAGAGTTGGAGAGATCTAAGATTATAGCTTGCTTCTATACTTACTAAACACCAGTGTTGTCAATTATAAAATAAATACAATAAAATATGTTTGCTGCAAGGATTAGCGTTTTATATATATAAAGGTCTTGTTTGAGTTCTGGAAGCATAATAGGCTATGGATAGTCAAGTACCATTGGCATGTTGGCTCTGATTGACAGTAATCATTGGATTGTTCTGTTAGGGAGCATTATGAGGAAATATCCAAGCTCGTCAAGAAAGAGATCTGTCATCAGTCAGTGTTATCTAACTTGGGCATGAGAAAGGAAAGGGACAACCCTCACACCCCCTACTTGCTTCTGAAATGAGCACTCAAGGACCTGCATTGGTATGCTCTGTTGTGGCTGTTATTATTCCCTTCTGGTCATAAAATATCACAGTCTTCCATGGTTTCTAGGCCTGGCCATAATCTTTTCTTTCTTTCTTATTTCAATACTTTATATTCAAGTTGTGATAAAGTTTTTTTTTTTTTCTTGATTATTTGTTTTTAGCTTATTCCGTTTATAAACCTCTGGCCCTTAATGCTTTAAGTCATTTTATGTCTATTTTTCTCACCTAGTCAATCAATGTAATTACTGGCCTTTTTGCCTCCAATTTTGCCTCTTATTTTAGATGTTGCTGTCAAAATTTTTTTTCTAGATTTCAAAAGTTAGAAAAAAATTGACTCCTTATAAGACATTTTCTCATCTAAACCTTGACTATTCATTTGGTGCTACCACTGCAGACCTCATTACACAGCCTGTTCTCCACCTACATTGATTTTTCTCCAACTACAATCAGTCCAAATCTCTCCCAGGCTACTCCCTTTTCCTCAAAAATGCCCATTCCCTCTTTTGGCTGGGTAATGTTTCATGACCATTCAATCTTGGCCCAGAAACACCTTTGCAAAGAATAAGTCCCTGACCCATTGGCCACCTTTCCTATGAGGTAACAGCCCTATCGTAACAGCAACTCATTCATTCATAAATTCATTTGCTCAACAATGTAGTATCAGCTAAGAAGACACTAGAGATATAGCTGTGAATAAAACAATGTTCCTTTCTTTTGAAGTTTCCATTGTACTGGTGGTGGTGAAGGGGGTTGCATAGCAAAACAATTATTTTTTAGATAAGCCAAGGTTTCCATAGAAGAGTGGGTAAACTCCAGGGGGGTGTGAAAATTAATAATCTGGGACTTGGAAGAAAAATGTTGAAAATTCTATTTGCCTTTGTCAGGCATAGAGTTGGCAAATATTTTTCCCCAGTCTGTGAGCTGTCTCCTTGCTCTCTTGATGGTTTCTTTGGCTTTGCAGAAGCTTGTCGGTTTAATGAGGCCCCACTTGTCTATCTTATCTCTTATGGCCTGGGCACTTCGGGTTTTGATCAGGAATTGGTTGCCAGTTCCAACTTCCATAAGTGTGTCTCCTGCATTTTCTAAGGTTCTTACAGTTAGAGGTTTAACATTTAGGTCTGTGATCCATTTAGAGTTATCTACAAGGAACTCAAATGTGCTGAAAAGAAAAAACAAACAGCCTCATTACAAAGTGGGCTAAAGATATGAATAGACACTTCTCAAAAGAAGACATAAGAGCAGCCAACAGATATATGAAAAAATGTTCAGCCTCACTAGTCATTAAGAAGATGCAAATTAAAACTACACTGAGATACCACCTAACTCCAGTCAGAATGGCCATCATCAATAACTCAAAAAATAACAGATGTTGGAGAAGATGTGGCAAAAAGGAAACACTTCTTCACTGCTGGTGGGAGTGAAAACTAGTTCTGCCTCTGTGGAAATCAGTGTGGTGATTCCTAAAAGTTCTAAAACTTGACCTTCCATATGACCCTGCAATCCCTCTACTGGGAATATACCCGGAAGAACTCAGGTCACTCTATAAAAAAGATACCTGCACATGTATGTTTATTCCAGCATTGTTCACAATAGTAAGAACATGGAACCAACCCTGCTGCCCATCAAAAGAGGACTGGATAAAAAAGATGTGGTATATATACACAATGGAATACTACACAGCCATAAAGAACAAAATCATGAACTTCGTAGCAACCTGGACGGAATTAAGAGTTTATAATACTGAGTGATCTCTCACAGAAACAAAGAGCTATCACATGTTCTCATTCATAAGTGAACCTTGAACAACTACCGTATTACTATAAGAAAAGGATTGAAAGTGGTGGGAAACTGCAGGGAGGGGGTTGGGGGGTGGAGAGGTGGGATTGACAGACAGTAGTCGATATCTTCCTGGGGAAGAGGGGGGCACACCTCATCGATAAGGGTAACTGCACGGTGAATATTTGTATACCTAGCCCTGAATTGTACCCCACAATTTTAGATAAAAATTAAAAGAGGAAAAAAAGAATTCTATTTGCATTTTTATATCATGCCTTTAAAAATATATGTGTATTTTGGAACACATTTTCCATATTTGAAAACTTTGTATGTATAATAGGAATACTCTTTTCTAATGTGTGCTCTGGTCAATTAAGTATGGGCCAAAGTGGGTTAGGCAATACTAAACTGGTTTCTGTTGCAGCAGTATTTGTCATAACTTACAACTTTCCAAGAGATGGATATAATATACTTTTTTGCCTCAACCACAGAACACTAGATTTTATAGTGTATCTCAGAATATTAGGGGACTAAACGTGATCTTCTGAAGTGCATTTGTGTCCATAGTTCACTTAACCATTTCCCTGTTGGGCTGAATTGACTTTTCTAACTCAGTACTTCCTTCTTTACTCTGGGACCCACATTTCCTGGAATCATTTTCTTGGGAACTACATTTCCCAGAATCCCTGATCAGTAGCATTACAGGTAACATTCTGCCAATGAGAAACACAAATGAGAGATTTGGAAGGTAGGAGAAAAACCCAAGCTATAATTTTTGAATGGCAGCTGCAAGCAGATGAAATTTCGTGTTATAAACATTAATTATTAATGGATATTATCATGTGTATTAAAACAAACTGGATTAAAATACCATTTGTGGTCTCTGCATATTATTGTAGTGATCTTTGAGACAGAGGTCTAAATTTGCATTCCCTGTGGTAGTAAATGAAAAAAAATGCATATTTCAATTCATCTTATTCAGTAATTTTATTTCTTAAAAATATTTGCAATTTTGATATGTAAAAAAAATGAAATATTTTTGTTGTATAGCTTTATTATTCTTTAATATTTAACCTTTCAAATTTTGATTAGTGTATGGTAAAGAATGCTTTTTGCCAAAAATAACAGAAAACTTAGTCATTGTGTTTTAAACAAATATGAGCATTATTTTTCTCACGCAACATTTCTCACATTAACAAGAGTGAAATTGATTCAACTGCTCACAAACAACATTAGAAACCCAAGTTCTTTTTATTTTTCACTTTGGCATCCTGAGCATTCTGGCTTTTGCTCTTGTTTTTTGCTGCCTTATGGTCACAATGTGGCAGCTGTGCTACCCAGATCAGCTTTTATTGTGCCAGAAAGAAAGAAGAAGGGAAGGCAGGAAGAAGAAAAAAGGCAAAAAATATTTTTGCTTTTTTCTTCTTCTGAGAATTGTGTCCTATGACCACCAATAGCTTCAAGGCAGGCTGGGGAGAGTGTTGTAGATTTCAAAAACCAAAACAGAATAGTTTAAAAGGAATAAAAAATTAGCCACACTTGCTTAAATGTATTATCTCCTTTGCAAATTATTTGCTTAAGATGTTTATTTATCTATTGGCATTTCAGTGTTTTTCTTATTTTTACATTAGGTCTATAAATATGATGTTAAGCGTTTGTCATGTTTGCTTTAAATATTTTTCTTTCAATCATATTTATGCAATTTTTTTAAAGGAACTACAATGTATTCATGTATTATATCAATTTTTTTCTTTTTCTTTTTTTTTTTTTAAAGATGTGTGGTACTAGTCAGGGTTAGGTACATAAGTAGTCTACCTGCAGGCAAAGTTTGGACCACCCTGCTGGTCCTCACTTTCCCTAGTTTAGGATCAGGTATCCTTAGTGTTGTTATTGGCGACCCCCTACTCCCTCCCTTGGCAGTGCCCCGCTACTGCCGATCCCTCTTTTGTGGTATTGTGATAAATGTTCAGTATTCACTTATGAGTGAGAATATGTGGTATTCAGTTCTTTGTTTCTGTGATAGATCACTGAGTATGATGGTCTCTAAATCCATCCAAGTTGTGGTGAAGTCCATCAATTTTGTACTTATTTATAGCTGTGTAATAGTCCATCACGTATAAGTTAACACATTTTCTTTATCCAGTCCACTTTTGATGGGCAGCAGGGTTGGTTCCATGTTTTTGCTATTGTGAATAGTGCTGCAATAAACATACATGTACGGTATCTTTTGTGTGGAATGATTTGCGTTTCTCCAGGCATATTCCCAGAAGGGAGATTGCTGGGTCATATGGAAGGTCAGTTTCTAGCCCTTTAAAAAATGGCCACATTGCATTCCACAGACGTTTAACTAGTTTACACTCCTACTAACAGTGTAGAAGTGTTCCCTTTTCTGTGCACCCTCACCTGCGTCTGTTGTTTTTTTATTTATTAATGATGGTCATTGGAGTTAGGTGATATCTCAATATAGTTTTGATTTGCATTTCCCTGATGATTAGTGACACTGAGCATTATTTTCACGTATCTTTTGGCAGTTTGTATGTCTTCTTTTGAGAAGTGTCTATTCATGTCTTTTGTTCACTTTTATTTATTTACTTATTTTTATTCTTTTTTTATTATAAAGATGTGAGATACAATTCAGGGTTAGGTATACAAACGCTGATTATGCGAGTACCCTTGTTGATGAAGTTTGCCCCTCCCTCTCCTAACAGTTTCCCTCAACTGATAATCCCACCCCCACTCCCTTGACAGTTTCCCCCTTTTAATAGGGCTGTCTATTTACTTTTTCTTTTTGGCTCATTTGAGTTTTTGTAGATCCTGGATGTTAGGCCTTTGTCAGATAAACAGTGAATATTTGTTTCCCATTTTGTGGGTTGTCTCCCTGCTCTCTTGATATTTTCCTTTGTGTTGCAAAAGCTTTTCAGTTAGATAAGGTCCCACTTGTCTATCTTATCTTTTATGGCATATGCTTTTGGGGCTATGATCAAGAATTGCTTTCCTATTCCAATGAGCAGAAGGGCATCTCCTGTATTTTCTTTCAAGAGTCTTACAGTTTGAGGTTTTGCATTTAGGTCTTTGACCCATTTAGAGTTGATTTTCGTATATGGTGATATGTAGGGTTGCTGTTTCATTCTTCTGCATGTGGTCAGCCGGTTTTCCCAGCACCATTTGCTGAATAGGTTCTCCTCTCCCCAGTGGTTTTTGGTGGAGGCTTTGTCGAAGATGAGTTGCTTGAGAAATCGAGGTTTTGCTTCTGACATCTATATCCTGTTCCATTGGTCTATAGGCCTGCTCTTGTACAGATACCAGGCAGTTTTGATTATTGTAACCTTATAATAAAGTTTAAAGTCTGGAAATGTGATACCTCCTGCTTATTTTATTTTATTTTATTTTTTGCTGAGGATTGTTTTGGCTATTCGGGCTCTTTTTTGTTTCCATATGAATTTCTGTATTGTTGTTTCTAGGTTCGAGAAGAATGATGTTGGTAATTAGATGGGTATCATGTTGAATCTGTAGATTGCCTTGGGTAGAATGGACATCTTAACATTACTGATTCTTTCAATCCATGAGCACGGAATGTTTTGCCATTCATTTGTGTCTTCTTTGATTTCTTTGAGTAGTGTTTCATAGTTTTCATTGTAAAGGTCTTTCACTTCTCTGGTTAGGGAGATGCCAAGGTATTTCATGTTTTTTGTAACTATTTTGAATGGGATTGTGCTTTTTACTTGGTTCTCTGCCTGTTTGTTGTTGGTGTGTAAAAATGCAACTCTTTTGCATGTTGAATCTGTACCCCGAGACTTTGCCAAAATCATCTATCAGTGCGAAATGTTTGACAGATTTCTTGGATTTTCGATCTTTTTTTTCTCTCTTTTTTGTATTGATTTTAGTCATAGACATTGTTAAAACCACATCACATAATTTCATTGTGGTAAAATTGCATACAGTGAAATGACAGTTTTTTTTTCCTGGTTACTTTTGGCTAACATAAAAGTTTGTGCAACTTTGTAATATTCTTGTACATATCAGAGGTTAATTATTTTGTGTTGACAAATATTCTTCCATTATGAATATATATCACAATTTGTTTTTATAACTTTCTACTATAAACTTTTGGATTGCTTCCAGTTTTTCACTATTATGACTAATGCTGCTATAAATAATCTGTACAAGTCTTTCTTTTTTGTGGATATATGTTTCCAACTTCTTTTGGAAGTAACTGAGAATGAAATTGGTGGGTTATAGTATACGTTTAATGTTTCACGAAACTGCCAAATCATTTTCCAATGTGGTTGAACCACTTTACACTCCCATTGACAATGTGTGAGAATTCCAGTTGTTTTTCATCCTCACACACATCTGGTGTTGTCACTTTCTTGCTTTCTCATTTTAGTTATTCTAGTGTATGAAAAATAGCATATCACTGAAGTAACAGTTTTCATTTCCTTGAGGCATAATGACATTACACACCTTTTCATATGTTATTTGCTATTTATCTCGTTTTGTCAAGGTCTGTTTAAATCTTGTGCACATTTTCAATTGGGTTATTTATATTTATTATTAATTTATAGGAGTCCTTAAAATATTCTGGACTTAAGTAATTTGTCAAGTATTTTTGGGTGAATATTATCTCTGAGTTTCTGGCTTGCCTTTTCATTCTCTTAATTGTGACTTTTGAAGAGAGACTTCTTAGTTTTTATAAAGTCAATTTATTATGATTTTTTTCTTTAAGAGTTAATGCTACTTCTACCTGTAGGAGATCCTTGTCTTCCACAAGGTAGTTAAGATTTTCTCTTATATTTTCGACAAGCTTTTTAGTTTTAGCTTTAACATTTAAGCCTACAATTCATCTCAAATGAATTTTGTGCAAGGCATGAGACAGGAATCAAGTTTCATTATTTTCATTTGTTTATCTAGGTGGTCCATCACTATTTGTTAAAATTTTTTCTTTCTTTGTTGAATTTTCATGGTGTCTTTGTCAAAAGTCAATTTATTATGTACGTGTGGGTCTATTTCTGGACTCTAATCTGTTTCACTGGTACCTTTTTTATCTTTATGCCACTACCACCCTATCTTTTTTAAAAGTTCTTATTTATTTTTTAAAATTTTATTATAGAGATGTGGGGTACAAGTGAAGATTAACTACACTAGTAGGTTATATGCGGGTGAAGTTTGGGCTTCTAACTGGCCCTCCCTCCCCCTGGTAGCAGACTAGGTACCCTTTGTGTTGTGGCATGCCCCTTGCCCTCCTCCCTCCTTCCCTCTCCTAGCAGTGCTTAGGGACTGCAAACCCCTCCCTTGTGTTAATGTGACTAATGTTCAGGATCCACTTATAAGTGAAAACATGTGGGGTTCAGTAGTCTTTGTGATAGTTCACTTAGTATGATGGTCTCCAACTTCAACCAATTTTCTGCAAAGTCCATGATTTTGTTCTTCTTTATGGCTGCATAAGACTCCATCATGTATATGTACCACATTTTCTTTACCTGGTCCACTTTTGATGGACAGTAGAGTTGGTTCCATGTTTTTGCTATTGTGACTAATGTGGCAATAAACATGCGTGTGCAGGTGTCTTTTTTGTAGAACAATTTATGTTCCTCCGGGTGTATTCCCGGGGGAGGGATTGCTGGATTGTATGCAAGGTCATAGTAAATCTTGATACCAGATAGTATACCGTCTAATTTTGCTTCTATTTTAGAAGATTGTTTTTGGGGAATTCTGTTTCTGGAAAGATGGAGTAGATGTAGTTTTTTTAATCCTTCCACTAGAAACAGCTGAAAAGCCTAGACATTGGGTACAAAACAAATAAAAGACTGAAAAAAGGAAATAAATAGGCAGACAGGCTAAGGACCTCAAACTCAAGGAGTGACATTGTGGTGAGTTCCCTGGGGTTTTATATTTGCCTATAGGTCCAACTCGTGGAGTTAAAGAAGTCAGCCATGCAGAAAGACCTATGGATGTGGACAAAAGGAGACTCAAAAGAAACTTACTTTCTAGCCAAAAGACCAGGAAAAGGGCATCTTATCAAGACAAAAAATGTTTAAACAACAACACCTCTACTCTAATAAAACACTACAGAAAAAATCTGTGGCCCCACTCCATGAACTCGAACAAAAGCCTAGTAGGGAAAATCAAATTTCATCTTCATTAAAGGGTGTGTCTTCCACCTCCCACTGTCAAGAAGGGCCTGTAAGGAGCTAGAATTTTCATTCCCACCTGGTGGAAAGAAACCAATAACTACTCTCTCTTCCTTTGCTGTGTCAATGGAGACTACCTGGGGAGTGCTATACAGCAATAATGAGGCAACCTTTTCCCCTTGCTACTGGAGGTATGTCAGAGGAAGCTTAGTGGAGGATCACGACTTTCACCACCTGCCAGCATGAATGAGGCCACCCCTATGTGCTGTCAGTGGAAGCCATCTTAGAGATCAGAAGTTCCATTCCTACCCAGTAGTAATGAGGAGCTTCATAGGTGTCAAGAGATGTCAAGTGCAGAAACTGGACTCCTACACCCGTCTGACATTAACGGTGAATCTCATTTCCAGCCTGAGTAGTGTCAGGGGACGCCATCTAAAATGAAGGCTCAAATAAAACCCAGGTTTCCATAGCATAATACTCATAATGTCAAAGTTCTAGTAGAAAACCACCCATTTTGTCAAGAACTAGATCTAAAACTGAACAAGAAAGGATATTAAATAGATATCAACACTGATATGGTAGATATATTGAAGTTATATGGCAAGGATTTAAAAATTAGCCATCATAAAAATGCTTCTATGAGGAATTATATGTTTGAAGTAAATAAACAAATAAAATATATAGAAATTCTTAACAAAGAAAAAGAAGACTCACATAAAGAGGAACCAAATAGAACGTTTAGAATTGAAAAACACAATAACAAATAAAAAACTCAGTGAATGGATTAAACAGCAGAAATGGGGTGACAGAGAAAAGAATCAGAGAACTGTACGATAGAGCAAAAGAAATCACCCAAATTTATTGTCTTATTTTAATTGATATATATAAACACATATATATAATTTTTTGAATCAGAGTCTCACTCTATTGCCCAGGTTGTAGTGCAGGGGCACAGTCATGGCTCGCCACAGCCTAGAGCTCCTGACCTCAGGCAAATCCTTCTGCCTTAGCTTCCTGTGTAGCTGGGTCTACAGGCACGTGCCACCATGCAGGCTAATTTTGTTATTTTTTTGTAGAGATGAGATCTCTCTGTGCTGTCTAGTCTGGTCTCAAACTCAACTCAACTGGGCTCAAGCAATCCTCTTGTCTCAGTTCCCCAAAGTGCTGGAATTATAGGCAAAAGCCACTGCACCCAGCAGAAATCACAAACTTTTAACCACAGGAATTAGTGGAACTATTACAAATGATAGAATTTCCTTCTTTTTAAAAACTGATAATATTTAATTATATATATAATTATATTATATAACATGATCTATAAATAAAGAAATGTGATATATATTATCTATTATATTCATCACATTTTATTTATCCATTCATTCAATAATTGACCCTTATATGGCTTCCATATCTTGAGATTATGAATAATGCTGCAATGGACATGAAAGTACAAATGGCTCTTCGACATATATGTCATTTCCTTTGTTTATAACCTAGTAGTGGAATTGCTGAATCATACGGTGGTTTTATTTTTAATTTTCTAAGGACGGGAACTGGGATTGGCTGTTGAGGGAAACTGCTTGGGGAGGGAGGGGCATACCTCATCAACAAGAGTACCTGCATAATCAATGTTTGTATACCTAACCCTGAGTTGTACCCCACATCTTTATAATAAAAAAAATGTTCTGAGGATCCATACTGTTTTCCATAATGGTTATTCTGATTTGCATTCCCACCAACAAAGCACAAATGTTCTTTTTCTTCACATTCTCTTCAACACTTATCTTTTACCATCCTAACAGGTATGAGATGATATCTCATTGTGTATAGGCTTTGCATTTCTTTGGTGATTAGTGATTTGGGGCATTTTTCATATATCTCTTTGCTGTTCATATGTCTTCTTTTGAGAAATGTCTCTTTAGATTCTTTGCCCATTTTAAATCAAGTTATTTATTTTCTTTTTATTTATTTAAATATTTATTTTAAAGATGTGGGGTACAATTCAGGGTTAGGTAGACAAATGGTCATTGTGTAGGTAAAGTTCAGACCTCACTTAGGTTATTTATTTTCTTATTGTTTGAATTTCTTTCTTTCTTTTTTTTTGAGTTGGAGTCTCACTCTGTTGCCCAGGCTGGAGTGCAGTGGCACATTCATGGCCACCCCAGGACCGACCTGCTGGGCTCCGGCAATTCTTCCGCCTCAACCTTCCAAGTAACTGGAACTACAGGCACATGCTACCATGCCCAGCTCATTTTTGACTTATTGTAGAGACGAGGTCTCACCAAGTTGCCTGGGCTGGTCTCGAACCTGTGGGCTCAGGCAATCTGCTTGTCTCGGCCTCCCAAAGTGCTGGGATTACACGCAGAGCCACTGAGCCCAGGCTACTTGGGTTTCTTATATGCAGATGAACTGTAGAATTATTTTGTAACATTAAAGGAAAATCTCATACAGATATTTAGGCTATATTGTTTATTCTTTAAATGAATACAGATAAAATTGTCTTATCCTATCATTTTAAGGACAAAATGTATTTGAAAGAAAAAAAATTCTGACTTACTTCTGAATATTTTCCTCTCATTTACAAAGAAAATATTTCCACTAAAGTTATTTCCATAGATTGTTAGAGATAGGTTTATTGTTTTCTTTTAGGGGACAACAATGATTGAGTTTTAAAAAAAGGTAATTATATAGTTAACCATTCCTTTTTCAAAATGTCTAAACTTGAAGGTATTAAGTTTGGGTCACGTTATGTTTTTCTTAGTCTCAAACAACTTATCTGTGATGATTTATTTTTATATGTCAACTTGACTGGGCCACAAAATGCCCAGATATTTGGTTAAACATTATTTTGGGAGTGTTTATAAGGGTGTTTTTTGGATGTGATTAACATTTGAATCTTTAGAATGAATAAAATAGGGTTCTCCCCAATGTGGGTGGACCTAATTCAGTTTATCGAAGGCCTGAATAGAACAAAAGCCTGAGCAAGAAAGAATTCACCTGTTGTGCTTGACAGTCTTTGAGCTGGGTCATTGGTCTTCTCAGGCTTCTGGACTCAGACTGGAACTTACACCACAACTCTCCTGGTTCTCAGGCCTTTGGAATGTGAATTTTGGGACCTTCCGGGCTTCAAAATCATGTGAGCCAATTTCTTATACATATTTCTCTTTGTCGCTCTCTCTCTCTGTTTCTGTTTTGTTTTTCTCTGTTTTGTTTTTCTCTGTTTCACTCTTTCTCTCTGTCTCTTTATGCTTTTCTCACTCTTTCTTTCTTTCTTTCTTTTTATTATAAAGATATGGGGTACAATTCAGGGTTAGATATACAGACGTTGATTATGAAGGTACCCTTGTTGATGAGGTGTGCCCCTCCCTCCCCTAGCAGTTTTCCTCAACTGCCAATCCCACCCCCCTCTCCTGACAGTTTCTCACTACTGCCAATCTCTTTCTTATAGTATTATAATTGTTCAAGGTTCGCTTATGAGTGAGAACTTACGTACTCTGTTCTTTGTTTCTGTGATAGATCACTGTCTCGCTCTCTCTTTCTTGCTTCCTTCTCTGTCGCTTTTTTTCCTGTCTTTCTCTCTGTCTCAGTCTCTTTCTCTCTCTCTTTGTGTGTGTGTGTGTGTGTGTGTGTGTGTGTGTGTGTGTACGTGATGAATCTTTTTGTCTCTGTGTATCTGGAGAGTCCTGACTCATTAGCATAGAATGTATCTTTTGTGATAATTAAATATATTGTTGTAGATTGAGTTATTAAAGGGTATAGCAGGCATACACTTAAAATAACTCTTTACTGAAACAAACCCTCATAGAATATTTACAGTATTGGGAACTCTGATTGACTCCATGGAAATGTTCCTATATTGACAACATAAAGATTTTTAAATTTATTTATTTAAATTTTTGGTATCTTTAAGTAGAAAAGTCAACTTGGATGATTATGATCTACGTTTAAACATATGCCATTGAAGACTAGCATGAATTTATAGTGTTGAAATCTTAATAAAACCTTCAGCTTGAATTCGAATATTTTCCA
Organism: Tarsius wallacei; assembly: GCA_963574415.1. Classification (NCBI taxonomy): domain Eukaryota; kingdom Metazoa; phylum Chordata; class Mammalia; order Primates; family Tarsiidae; genus Tarsius; species Tarsius wallacei. Next base: position 16,244 of record CAUYQG010218253.1, read on the forward strand.
GAGACATGATTGATAGAATATTTATTTCCATAGCTATGTTTTGAAGATTTAGTGTACTTCCTACAGAACTGCTAAATATACATGTCATTTAGTTCAATTCAACTCAGCGAGAGAACACGCTTTCCTTTTTTGTATGTTTGTGTACGTGCTGTAGCTCATAATGACCGTATTGAGGTTTGAAAATATTCATCATCTTTTTTACTTATCACCAAGAAATACAAAGCTGTACTGCTGTTAGCACTGAGTTAAAACTTCATCTAGAAAATGCCAAGCTCTTAGAGAAGTTATTCTGATAAAATGAGAGAGGAGACCTAGCTTTCTGAATTATTTTGCCTTTTGCATATTTGATGCCTGCATATACTTTTCTTTCTTTATTCATTATTTGTTGGGTGTTGGTGGCAATCATCTAAAAGAAATCATCTGGTTGGCGTGTGATTTGCATTGCTAAAATCTCTAATACTAAAGGATATGTGATCCATTATTGTCTTCTTTTCTTTGAAGCAAACATTCTACAGTGTTTTACTGCAAAAAAAAAGATAATTCTATACTTTATTATAAAATTAGAATTATAAAGAGAGGATATTGGGGATTTAAATGAAGATAATAACTAGCTAGGCATAAGAAAAATACATGTGTCAATTATGAGAAAATAGATGAAAGAAATACTTTTACACAATTGACAAGGTAGGGATGAGGGTGAGAAAAATTAGATGATCTATGTAATAAAAATTAGTAATAACACTAATAATTGAGCACTTATATGCCAGGCACTGTGCTAGGTACCAAACATGTATTTTCTTATATATAATTCTTAGAGAAGCCCTTTGATCCAGACACTACTATTATTGTCATTTTTGAATATCATAGAGTGACTTACCCAAAGGTTAAGTTTATCTGTAATTTTAGAATTAACAGAAATCTATAGAATATCAGAAGAATAAGTCTGGTAGATGATTTAGTTAAGTGATAATGTAATGACATTATTAATTATAATTGTTAATACTTATTGTGTGCTTGCTATATTTTCTCATCTATAGTCACAGTGAGTTTATGAGATAAGCACTATGAGGGGGGATCCCTTCTTCCTTTATGTGAGTTTTCTAGGAACCCATTGACATCAGTGTACCGTAGTGTTGATGTGAGAAGTTGCATTTGGTTTCAGTGATTTTTTTTGTGGAGAGTCTTTCAAAGTGTTTGGCCATTTTATGATGGGTAACTTACAAGTGCACCTGCCCACACTGCACTGAATGTTCAGCAGTTTTCAGCCAAAGATGGCATGACCCCCATGCTCCATACTCCCTATTCACCTGATCTTGCCCAAGTGACTTCTTTTTTGTTGTTTCCCTGGATGGAAAAATGTCCTCAAAGGGAAACATTGTGCTGATGTGGAAGAGGTGAGTTAAAAAATGGCAGAAGCACTAAAGGGCAACAAAATGGATGAGTTCAAAAACTTTTTTTTTTTTTTTGAGTTGGAGTCTCAATCTGTCACCCAGACTGGAATGCAGTGGCTGCTCCCGCTACTGCAGCCTCGACCTGCTGGGCTCCGGTGATCCTTCCGCCTCAGGCTTCCAAGTAGCTGGAACTACAGTTGCGCGCTACCACGCCCGGCTAATTTTTTTGATTTATTGTAAAGATGAGGTCTCGCCAAGTGCCCAGGTGGGTCTCGAACCTGCAGGCTCAGGCAGTTCACTTACCTCAGCCTCCCAAAGCGTGAGATTGCAGGCTGAGCCACCAAGCCCGGCTCAAAAACTGTTTTGAACGTATGTTTTTTGCAGCTCTATTCACAGTAGCAAAAACATGGAACCAACCATGTTGCCCATCAAAGCTGGACTGGATAAAAAAATGTGGTACATATACACAATGGAATATTATGCAGCCATAAAGAAGGACAAGCATTTGGACTTCGCAGCAACTTGGATGGATTTAGAGTTGATCATACTCAGTGATCTATCACAGAAACAAAGAACAGAGTACCATATGTTTTCCTTCATAAGCAGACCTTGAACAATTTTTATAATACTATAAGAAAGGGATTGACAGTAGTGGGAAACTGTCAGGGGAGGGAGGGTGGGATTGGCAGTTGAGGGAAACTGCTAGGGGAGGGAGGGTCATACCTCATCAACAAGGGTATCTGCATAATCAACATTTGTATACCTAACCCTGAATTGTACCCCACATCTTTATTAAAAAAACTGTTTGAGCAGTGAAAAAAGCATCTTAATAGGTGTATTGCATCAAGACTACTAGAAGTGACTGAAGGGTGCATGTAAACAGACAGTTGTTTTGTTTGTTTGTTTGTTTGTTTTGAGTTGGAGTCTCACTCCGTTGCCCAGGCTGGAGTGCAGTGGCGTGCTCCTGGCTACCGAAGCCTCAACCTGCTGGGCTCCAGTGATCTTTCCACTTCAGCCTTCCAAGTAGCTGGAACTACAGGCTCGCGCTGCCACGCCTGGCTAATTTTTGATTTATTGTAGAGACGAGGTCTTGACAAGTTGCCCAGGTGGGTCTCAAATCCGCAGGCTCAGGCAATCCACTTGCCTCAGCCTCCCAAAGTGCTGGGATTACAGGCTGAGCCACCAAGCCCGGCCTCACAATTTTTAATAAATACATTCTGGGGCTTTTGGGGTATCCCTCATATAATTATTATCATTTCACAGTAGAAAATTAAGACACGTAAAGATTATATAACTTCCTTAAGAATCCAGTCTTAGAGAATGTCCTGTGAAATGTGACTACTCCTTTCCCAACTTCTGAACTAGTTGGGAAAGAAGCCAAGATGGTCAACAAGTAGAAAATCAAAATATCACACTTAGGAGTGGCATATTGGTATGTGGCTTATTTCTGTGGGCAATTGGACCCCTTGGAACAACCCTCAAGAATAGCTCTGTTATGCCTGTCTTAAATGGTGGCTGTGAATTTACAAGTGGGAGAGCACGACTGAGCAGAAGGTAGGCTGGCTATTGGTGGACCCATTCCTGAGAAAGAAATAGGGCACACACTGGGTCTTGAATGTTCACTTTTCCCTACTTACTTCAGCAATCAGATATGCTATCCCCTGTCAGGATTAAGTGAGACGATGGAGTGAGGGAGAGAGGCCGGGAGGGTAAAGCTCATGAAATCCCTCCACGTTGAAGGGAACAGCAAGAATATAAAACTAACGTTTTCCCCTACAGGCTGCTTAGTGGTGAAGCAGATCCACTTACAGATGTACACTGGCATTTTTTTTCTGTAAGTCAGTCAGCTAATAAATATAAAGCACTTAGTATCGTGTCTGGCACTTGGAAGCACACAATAAATGGTAGCTGTTAATATAGTTATCAATATAGAGCTGTTGCCCAGTCTCAGAGTCAGACTTTTTGGCTCCTGATCACATAAGCTTAACCCTATACAGTATTGCTTCCCAAGGAATGTTCAGAGGAGGGGAGTGTGTTTTCATTGTATTGGCTGGTGGTCTTTCAACAGAGAAGCTTCAACAGGACAAACAAGAAACAGAACTATACAATGTGAATCGATATCTTTCGGTAGCTGCTCAAGGAGTCTTGGACATCACTCAGTGGGATGGAGTCCATTCCACAGTGGCCCAGCAGTAGTTTTAGGAACTCAGGCTTTGTTCTTTCCAAATCAGGCTTAACTAGGTCTTGAGTAAAACAAGGGTAATGGTTTTCTTGCAAACTACCGCTTTGTCCATGAATACCTTGTCAACTTCAAAGACTCCCTTCTGTGGAAATAAACAACTTGAGCAGAATGCTGCCAATTTACAGAAAGCCTGAAGATTCTTGAAGATTCTTTGATGGCAACAACTACTTTTTCATTAATTTGAAAGGTTATTTTATGAGTAGCTGACAGTTGTAAGAAAAAAAAGTCAAAGATAATTTGACAAAAGTTCATTTTTTTCTTGTGAATTTTTGAGATGATGAAGTCTAACTAAATCTAAAGATTTTGAGAGGTGTTTGTGTGTGTGTGTGTGTGCGTGTCTGTGTGTGTGCGTGTGTGTGTGAGTGAGAGAACAAGTGGGTGACTGGCATGGACTACTGTATGCCTGTTTTGTGACTTCTATTCTTATTTATAGGGCACCAACTGTATGCAAGGCACTGTGCTATTTCCATGAAATATATTATTTAAGACCCTCTCTATCTTGTCCAATTGTGTACCCCCAGTGTCCGGCACAATGTCTTACACATAGTAGGCACTCAGTAAACATTTATTGGTCATTGAATACATGAGATATTAAAATGGAAACCATTGGTTAATATAAAGACATTAAACCAGTGTTGTACAAAGTTTCTGATATTCTATAGTTTTCAATTCCTGCTTCAGTCAATTAAATAATAGACATATATTGAGTGCCTACATGTGACGGTGGGTGTGCCAACTCTGAGGACATAGCTAAATAATTCCCAGTCTCTAGAATTAATGAACTCAACTTATTGCTCAGTATATGCCAAAATTAACTGGTAAATCCTGAGATTAATTAAAATTTCATTATTTATTCGATGCTTTCCCTATGAAACAGATTTGATAGGGTGACTTGTTGGTGCTTGAAGTGCTGGTAAAGGTTGATTTTTAATGGTCCTGGATTGAAAATGTGATGATGACAATATCCCAAACATTACATCCTTCTTCTAAGAGTTAAACAACATTCTATTGTCTAATTTTACATTTTGTCAGCTAAATCAAGCAACCAGAAATTAGCATTACTTGTGTGGAACACAAAGAATCTTAGAAGAAGGAGGAGGGGAAGGAAGAAAGGAGGAGGAAGAGGAAGGAACTATCCTTTATTATTCTTTAAGGATCTACCTTGGTGCCAGTCATTGTGCTGGCCACTTGACATGTTATTTTTAATCTTTAAAACATCCTGCAATTTATCACATGTTCTCAGTCATAAGTGGACCTTAAACAATTATCATAATACTTATAAGAAAAGGATTGTCAGTAGTGGGAAATTGCTGGGTGGGGAGAGGGGGAGATGCGTGGGATTGGCAGTGGTGGGATTCTGCCTGGGGAGGGAGGGGCACACCTCATCAACAAGGGTACCTGCATAATGAACATTTGTATACTTAACCCTGATTTGTACCCCACATCTTTAAAATAAAATATTAAAAGATAAATAAATAAATAAGAAACATGGGGAAAAAAGAAACTCATTAATAAAACATTCTGCAAGTTATAAATTATCATGTCAGTTTCACTTATGAGGAAAATCAAGCTTAGAAAGGATGTTTGCTTTGGCCATGCCACACAGCTTGTGAGTGATGGACACAGAGAACTCACACCAGGGTTTGGCTTCAAAAGCTTTGTCTTTCATCAAGCAGGGATGGTTCCTACATCACAATCGATCATCACATGATCAAGAATGTTTTACACACTGAGCTCCTTTTTATTTCATTCATTCTTCAGAAGTCCCAAGATTATTTATTAACGTCCTAATCTTATTTTATTAGAAATGTGGGATCTAGACCAAAGAATCAGAATAGTTAGATCAGATCAAAGAAGTATCTAATTTTCACTGAATTCTAAGTAGCTAAAAGTATAGAAATTAAATTTATGTTTTATACTATAACAATAAACATATAGTGTATAATAAAACACACATATTTCAAGCAGAAAATAGATGAGTACCTTTCCTTATGTTTGGTTCAGCTTATTCAGCTCACATATTTTTAAATAATTTATCTCCAACTTCTACAAATATGGCCTTTATTCTTTGATCTTAATCCTGTTTTTCATTCATAAGAAAGTGATATTTTTATGGGCCAGTGAAGCTTATATACCATTGAGTGACATTTAGATACTACAGTTATTTCCATGTGAGGAGAATTAATCTCTCCAGGAAGGAGACTCAGAGCCCTTCCCTCTGCTGCTGAGTCCATCACTGAATAGCTCCAATTACATTTGCTGCTGAAAGAGCACAGCCTTCAATAGCGTTTTAAAATTTAAATGTAGAAAGCTTTTAGAATTCATTATGTTTTTTTTTGTTGAACCACCTTTGCCTCCTATTTTGTGACAGATAATTAACAAATATATGTTTTTATTAAGCTAATCTTTATTAGAAATTAATGCTACTTATCTCAGGATTATAAAAGGATTGGGCATGATAGTGTGTGAAAGTGATTAAAAATTTCTTAGCTGGAGATAAATGCAAAACATACTAGGACATGATTATGAAAAGGGAATTAAAGCTTTTACATTGAATTAAAAATTTTTTAAGGATTAAGTAACTCAGACTGACTTTTTTGAAACATAAATGAGATATTTATGACTCAGTTTTATTTTCAGTCCTGTCTCAGGGAATCTTTTTTTCTTTCTTTTTTTAAGTAGTGTTCTCTGACTTTTTCTTTCTTCAGGCAGTAGCACACATGCTGGTTAAATGTGCAATTTTTCTTCCTTTATCTACCATTCTGCTTTCTTCCTCCTCCCCTTCCTGAAGCCTTATTCCTTGGTTTCTCTGCAGCAATGCATCCATTACTGATGGCTAAACAGACCAAGTATAAACAACACTGAGACTTTTCAGTATTTTTTGTGTGTCTTTTTTATTCTGGCCATTGGCAAAAGTTCATGGCTATAAATTGCTCTATGAAAAATGTTGGTTTAGTAACTGGTTGGTAATTGGAAGTGGATTTAACCCTATGGATTTGTTTCAAATTTTCATAGTAGGGTGAGACCACTATTCTAATCGGAATGAAATTGGCTGCTGTCTGGGATCCCCGGGGATTGCTTTGTCTGCCTATTTATCTTTTAGTATCAGTTTTATAACTGTGATCACTAAGCTTTTGGAAAATTTAATATGACTGAGGTGGTTACATTTAAAAAAGGAAGAAGAGAAAGAGAGGAAAAAACAAAGATTCAGTTTTAGTGGTGAAAAACACAAAGGGAGCTCAAATCCAGCATGTACCACATTTTCTTGTTAGTATTCAGCTTTTAGATAAATGACAGAAGTAGGATGTTTGAAGCAAAAAGTGGAAGGAGATGATGGAAACAGTCCTAATCATTAAGGCAAGAGACAAAAACAGCAGAATAGGCAAGTGGGCCTCTGTGTCGGGAGCAGATGAGGCTAATATATCAGTTCCTGACAGTTGGATACATCAGGTTGCACAAATTATAGGCTTTTACCGAGAGAATTTTGGAGCAAGATTAGGGTTTTAATATGAATTCCTCCTGGACAATTATCAGTTTGAAGGAACTGCATTATACGTTGCAAAAAGAGGGCACAGAACTCAGGTCACTGAATACTCAGTCTTTTAGTTGTGCTTGGACCATCCTGTGTAGCAAAGTGCATGCTTGATTAAAATGACAAAAAAGGAGGCAGGCAATTTTAGAGAAACAAAGTGAAGGTGTGCATAAGCCCTTTAGGCTTTAATTCTGCATGGGTACCATGGGAAAAAAATTAGCTAGCCCAAAGAAACAGATACAAGCAACACATCCTATTTACATTTGTGTCCTTTAAAACTTTATATTCAGTTATTCCTTTAGTAAGAGGATTTTGACTGCCAGCTCCCCTGCAAATGACAAAAATCACCAGCTCCTTCCCTCAGTTTGGTGATTAAATATATGTGGAATTCTTCAGTGTTAAATTTTAATTTCTTTGTTGAGATAGTTTTATGGTTTTGAAAGTTACTTTAGAGCATTTTATATTTGATTTTCTAACAGTTTAATAGCGTGTCTGTACCTTACAAAAAGACTAATGAAGTGAAAAGTGTTATTGTATCGGAAAAATGAGAGTGGAAAATGAGAACTATAGCTTTTTTTTTTTTTTTTTTGAATCATTGGAAGTACAAAGAGAATGACTTTAATGAAAATGAAAGAAAAGGAAATAAATACCAGGCATGCTTAGAAGTGGTGTTGGGTGAATGTAACTGTGTGTGTTTGTCTCTCTCTCTCTCTCTCTCTCTCTCTGCTCTCTCTCTGTGTGTGTGTGTTTGTGTGTGTGACAGAGAGAGAGAGAGAGAGAGAGAGAGAGAGAGAAGACAGAGACACACACACACACACACACACGCACACAGATAGATTTTATGAGGATGTTATCAATTTAAACACACAGTTTCAAGGAACCTAGGACCCCGTCCTTTATAGGATGAGTCTTTGTTCTAAAGTTTTTCTTTGTGTTTTTGTTTAGTTGGTTTCTTTTTCTTTTCTTTTCTTTTTTTTAGTTTCTTATAAGCTCTTCATAGTTTGTTGGTATTTTTCTGCATATGTACAGTAATGAGGATATGTTGGTATGTTTTTTAAATTTAAAATTTAAAATATTGAGTTTAAGATGGACCAGGGAGCATTTGCTTTCAGTCCTTGTTATTGAAGCCTAAGCTGCATTTCTCACAGGGTTTCAGACACTGTGTCCCGGGATGAAAATCTAGGAGTAACGTGCATTGGGAAAATCCTATTTCTCAACCAAGTGTCAGTACCTCTTCTAATGATGTCCAGGACTCAGTGGTGAGGGGTAATGTGACATCAGGCAGCTTTGTGACTTCTCTGAGGACTTTCTTGCTAGGAAAACCACTGAAAACATGACACGACTCTGTGTTGGGATGGATATAGCAAAGCATCAAACATAGGAGGAGAGGACCTCTTTTGCACATTTTGAGCACAGCCCAGCATGGTTTTGTGTATCCAGGCACTCTGGAAAACAGCATAACTGCGGCATATTCATGGTCCCGCCTCCTAGAAGTGATACAGCCCCTTCTGGACAAGACCAGATCATGGTACCAGCCAGCGTCCAGGCCCAGCAGAACAGGCATTGGAGGTGCTACCATCTGTGAGAGATGCGCTTGGTACTTTTGGAAGTTTCACAAAACATCACCCTTGGCACAGAAGTCAGAGCTTCATTGTCAACAGAAGTTACATGATGCAGCAGCAATTGAGATAAGCCTTGGGGCAAATCAGCACAGCAGGGATTCTGTTCAACTGTTGGCTTAGCACCTTGTGGGCCTTTGATGCTCCGAATGTCTTCTGTTTCAGAAATGTCAGGTACCAGGCTGCTCCACCTAGACTACAGAAACAGATATCACCCAAGAAAGTGGGAACAGGGGAGGAGGAAAATCAGGTACTCTGGCTGGTCAGGAAGACACATTTCTAAACACATGGGACCTTTCCTGGAGATGACTTAAAATAATAATTGGGAATGGGGTTGGGTACACATGGGTTGGGGTGGTGGTGAAGGTGCTGCATGTCAGGCAATAATTGGTGAATCCTAGAGTCAAACATTACTCTCTATTTTTTTTCAGTCTAATTGTGATTTTACTCCTACCCACTTCATTGTTGCCCCTCTCATTTCTACCAGTCATGGGACTAGATAGACCTAGTGAATTGTGTCATAGACAACATTGATCACCAGGCACTACTCATATTTTGGGTGGTAACAGGCACAAAAGTCCTTGCAAGTTGAACTGGAGTATCAGGAAGACTTTGAAGTTTTTATTTTTTTAAATGCAGGACTCATTTTATACCTTTGGTACCACACTAGGAACTAAACAAATATCTCCCCAAATAGCCAGTTAGATGATAGTTTTTTTTTTTTGACATATTTAAAAACACATTGCTCTGCAGTTCTATCAAATTTAAGCACAATGGTGCAGAGAAAATGATCTTATTTACGATTTTTTTAAATCCAAAAAATGGGCCAACACTCAATATTAGATATCCAGAGAACTTCATCTTCAGGCAATATTTACTAATTTCATATAAAGCATAAAGGGCAGCTTCTTATCTCATCTTTCAAAAATTATAGTTTTGTTAAGCCTAAAAATAGTACTGAAATTTTCTCCTTTAATTCAAAGACATTCTGTAAGATAAAATTATTACTTAGAGAGAACATTACAACTTTGTCATAAAGACAGGGTAAGTATTAACTAATTATCCTTTCTGTTTTCTGGAAACTGTTTCTTGTGGCAGGGGAAGATCAAATATTAGATAGACAGTTGGACTGTTTGCTTTTTTGGCTCAAGAACAAGTGCTAATATCTCACAGGAGGCTGAGCAATGTTCACAAGCCATCCACGGTATGATTTATTTTTATGACTTACTGACATATGTTATGGGCAGTGGAATGGGATGTCTTCTTTTTTCCCTGTGGCTTGTTAAGTATTTAAATGAGCAGACAGAACCATGCATCTCCTTTCTCCAGGAGCCCTGTGGGTCATGCTTTTTCATCTTTCTCCTTATTGAAATAGACAGGAATGGAAATGTTTGCAAATGGGGCTTTCTTCCTAATTTACCAAGCTTCAATAAAGTGCAACTTCCTTCCAAGTATTATCTCAAAATGCTCTTTATCCAGATTCATTTTCTCACTTTCGGCTTTGCAGGGCCACGGGCCCTGTAAGAAGTTTGATGATCTCCACTTCCTTTACCTCTATCACCTGCTGTCATTCTCCTTCTCTGATCTAAGTTATAAGTTGCTGACTTGCCTGTTCTAGAACTTAAGAATTAGAAAGAAAAAAATAATAAAACCACCCAGAAAAAAAAATGTCCCCAAGTGAGTCAGTGTCAATTGAAGGGGCTACCCGATGCAAATACCTTATCAGCACCAATTTTGTCATTTAAGAATTTTAAGATCAGAAGCAATTACATTCAATAGCACCTTGTTTTTATGTGTCTACCCTTCATAGCCTTGGCTAGTAAGTCAGCCTGTACCATAATTTACACTGACATCTAATTTCAGCGGATCTGCAAGCAATCTAACAGAAGATGGAGATACTGAGAGGAGAGGAGTCCAACTTTATCACTGCAGACATAAAGATTCATTATTTTTGCCAATTTCAAAAGTGAGCCTTATAAATATCTATGGTTTCTTCTGCTGTTTTGCATTTCTCATTACTTGAATTAATTTATATTTTAAGCCAATGACTTTTGCTTAAAGTGAGATGATTAAACACTTTAGCTGGTTACAAAAAGCACCTGAGTATGATAACAACTCCAGTTATAGATTTTTCTGTTTTAAAGAATTTGCTACAGAAAGGGCAAGCACTAAGACTGTCTTTTAAAAAGTACAGTCGCCAAGGAGGTTCTGTTTTGTGGTACACACTATTTAGAATGTCTACCCAGATCATTGCAACGTCCCTTTCTGGGAATGGAATCCATTCAACGAAAGGGCCCTCTAGGCCAGCTGGGCCCTGTGTTCACTAACTTCATGCCTGTCGTCAGCTGGTAATTGATCAAGTAAGTCTAATTAGATTCCTTCATGGAGAATTTTAAAAATTGAAACTAGGTGGAAAATTTCAGCTCTTTTCTGATGGTGAGGCTATCAGATGAGAGACTTGAAAAGTAAAATTTCATGTGTATATGGAAGAAACAGGTATGAAATAAATCAGAGATTCTAAAGTTTCATGCTATGATACTTGGGGCTGGAAAATTATTTGTTTGTGTGTTGGGGGGGATGTGGGGGCAGTTTCCTATGCATTTTAGGATGATTTGCAGAATCCTTGGCCTCTATCCATTAGATTCCAGCAGCTTTCCCCAGTTATAACAACCACAAATGTCTATAGACACTGCCAAATGGTCCTTGGAGGGCACTCTCTCCCCACTAACCAAACAAAGGCAACACGCAGAGAGAAACAGAAACTAGAAGTAGCAGGGAGTTTCTCACAGATACTGTTTTAAAGACATTCACCTTCTTTTTACTGTTCTTTTTTTTTTTTTTTTTGAGTCAGAGTATCATGCTATCACCCTGGCTGGAGTGCAATGGCATGATCAATGCTCATTGCAGCCTTGACCTCCTGGGCTCAGGCAATGCTTCCATCTCAGTCTTCCAAGTAACTGGGACTATAGGTGCGCACCACCATGACCATCTACTTTAATTTTTTTTTTTTTTTTTTTGTAGAGACAAGATCTCAATGTTGCATAGGCTGGCCCTGAACTTCTGGGCTGAAGCAATCCTTCCACCTCAGCCTCTCAAAGTGCTGGGATTCCAGACTTGAGCCACTGCACTTGGCCTCTTTTTGTTGTTTCTAAGCCTCAGATGTATTCCTGCCTTTTCTATAGTTACATGAATTATGCCAACCTTCTTCTAGTGGGCATTTTTTTTTTTTTTGCCTCCTATTTTCTCTCTCCAAAAATTCGAGTTCTGGTTCTGCCAATGGCAAACAAAATAGTTCTGACTAATATGATAATAGATTATGGTAGATTAAATTTATTTTAAAAGGCTATTTTCAACGAGAAAATATATAGGCACTAGAGATATGCTCTTATTTACCAACCTCCCCCATCCAGTTCAGGGAACAGTCAGAGATTTGGAATAAATATGCTAATTGAAAAAGGTAAGTGTGGGTAGAGGGTGGAATGGGAAGTCCTTGTTTAATGGTTACAGAGCTTTAATTTTGCAAGATGAAAGGAAATCTGTGGATGGATGGTGGTAATAGTAGCACAACAATGTGAGTGCATTTAATGCCATATAACTGTATTTAAAAATGGTTGAAATGGGAAATTTTATGTGTATATTATCGGGATGAAAACAACAATAACAACAATAACAACAACGACAACAACAGCAACAACAAAACAACGGAAAGTGTAGGGAAGAGAAAAGGAAAGAAGAGGAAGATTGGGTTGGGCTAGGTCTGGGTTACTCATTCCCGATGAGCTCACTGGTCAACCATTCATCTTGTAGAAGAGACACCACCCACACGTTTACCAAACTGACAGCACTTTGCTTCTGCTTGTGATGTTATTATTCCTTCAGTAGTTGCTTTTGAAGAAGATGTATTAAGGCACAGATGAAAACCTTCTGAATTATTCTCTGTCAGTTCTTTTGTGTGTTAAAGCTGCCTCAGGTCACCTTCAGAGTCTCTAGACCTGGTACTAAATACAGAAAAGCTGTTTTGGCCATGTGTGGGTTTAACCCATTTAGGATCCTACATCTTGGAACTCACACTTTGAAGATATGTACATTTTTTTTTTCCTTCCAAAAATGATTTGTTTTCTCAATGCTATGGATTGATTAGTTATAGCCAGAGGCATTTGGGGGCTATGTCATTAGAACACTGAGAATGGGCACTTACTCATCGGAGGTCCCTAAGGTAGGGAGTGGATTGATTCTAACCATGAAGGGGAAAAGGGTGCCTACAAGCACAAGTTGGTAAAAATCACCATGTCAGATAGGCAATAGGGTCATCTTGTATAAATCTCCTTGAGGTGAGGGGCATGTTTGTTTCATTCTGAATTCTCCCTAAGATGCCTTTTCTGTCATTGTATCTTGAAATTGAATTTACAATTTCAGTAGACATATATTTTACAGATAAAACATAATATACACACAGATTCCTTGCTTTGAGTGGCTGATTAAAAACTGAGAATTTAATAGAAAGAAAAAACAATTTAGTTTCTAAATGAAGCTTTTTTTTTCCAGAGTGGGGATGAGGAGGCATATTTATAAAGCTATCCATAGTCCCTTAACTCCTTAATCATTTAGACAGATAGTCAATTTTCTCAAGAGAGGCCATCTTTTGCCCTTAAATTTGCAGATGGGCTGGTGATCAGACAGTAAGGCCATAATCAAATTCTTTTCTCTAAGATAAAATGGATAGATCACAAAATTTTAATAAGAGCATAAAGTGAAGACAAGAAAATAAAAAAGGAACACCCATTAGATACCCCAACTAGGTTAGTCTTCCATGATTTTTAACTGTATTATAAATAAAGAAAACACTTTTGGACAACTGAAATATTTTCCATGTACTCAGCATTAAATTAAGGTTATAAAATATTCTGTATGTTTCTTATCAGTCATATTATATATCCAAAGCTTGACAAACTGACTTAGGTCTTTATTATCATAAATATCACATAAACTGAGAATTCTCTAGTTCAAGTTTTTCTAAGAAATCTTAGAATACATAAGTGCTCTGTTACCTCACGGATGGGACACAGTATCACATCTTGGGTAGTGGGGCCAAATTCTCAGTGTCACATATTTTCATATCCACTGCCATTAGTCATACCTATAGTTTGAGGCAGCTTGAACTTTTTGGTGAGATAGTTGCTTTTGAGGGTCAGGATATACTTCTTGGTTTTTGTCTTAATTGTAAAAGTCCTTCAAATATGTTTTTAAAGGAGATGATGCATATATAATGAAAAAAAAACCAAAAAACAACTTATATAGACATCTGTTTGAATAAGTGTAAACACAGTCTTGCATAAAAACTTGAAGAGGTCAGAGGAGTTTAAACTTTTGTTGGTCCATAAGCGCCTTTGAGAATCTAGGATAATTATGTAATTTATCTTACAAACCTGGACACTTTGAGAGGGTACGTGGAGTCCAATGAATAATTATTCTCAGAGAAGAGACATAAACAAAATTTACCTTAGGCAGACTGGGGGGGCGGGTATAGTCATTTTAAGAATTTGATGAAAACTATGGAAAAAGGTACTAATGCCTGCACACTACACATTTTTTACACATTGTCTTGCAGAGTTTATATCTTTACATTCAAAACTTTGGAGTAAATTCCAAGATTTATTTGTTGTTCGTCTCTATATCCCAGGTACTGTTTTAGGTATTAGAGATGTAGCACTGTACAAACTGAAATATTTCTGCTCTCATGGAATTTATACTTATTCACTTTAGTCTGACGATATGGGAATTAGTCTGACAGCACAGGATTCTAGAGATGGTCCCCAAGATTCCTGTTCCCTGGTTATTCAATCACTCATCTGTATACTGCTGTGAAGGAACTTTGTAGGTGAAACTAAGGATAAGGACTTCAAAATAGAGAGAGGTTCCCAGATTAAACCGGTGGGCCCAATTATCACTTGCGCCCTGGTAAATTTCTTCACCTGGAGTCAAAGAGCAGAAGAGATGAAGCGGAAGGGAAAGTCAAAGAGATTCAAAGTGTTTATCACTTGATCCCCTTGGGTAGGGGGCTCCTGGGTCAAGGAATGCAGGCGGTGTTCAGAAGTTGAGAAAGACTCTGACTGACAAGCAAAAATGAGATGAAAGTCTCAGTCCTACCATTATGAGTTCAGCCAAACCGGAATGAATTTGGAAGTGGATCCTTCCTAGAGTATCCTAAAAAGCCCAACTGCTCAACACCTTAATTCTAGCCTCCTGAGACATGGAACAAAAAATCCCAATGAAGACCATGGGACTTCTGACCTACAGGACCATGAGGTGATAGGTTGGTGTTGTTTTCAGCAACAGAGTTAATGGTAATTTGTTGTGGTAGCAACAGAAAACCAGCAGTCATGATAAATAAGAAGACAAAACTATTTGCTAGTAGGTTATAAATGCTGAGGAATAAAAATACAGCAAACAAGAAAGATATTAAGTGGGAGAGGGATTTTTATGTAGGATTTTCAGGGAAGTTGACTTTTGAGAAAAGACCTGAGGGCCATGAGGGAGTGAGCCATGAGTATATTGGGGAAAAGAGTATTCCATACAGAGGCAGCAGTAGGTGCAAAGACCCTGAGGCAGGAGCAAGTATGATGTGTGAGAGGAGCAGCAGAAAGGTCAGTATGGTGAGGGGCATGGGACCTCAGAAAAGACTATAGAAGATGAGGTAGAATGGGATTCATTTTGGAAGGCCTTGTGGGTCAGAGCAAAGCCTTTGGCATTTGTTCTGAGTGACTATCCATGGCAGGGTTTTGAGCAAGGAGGGAGAAACGCGATGTGCCTTGTGCCTTAGCGGTGTCATGCCGGCTTCTGTGTTGAGAACAGATGGCAGGGGGCATGGGTAGAACCAGGTATATCAGCCGGAAGGCTGCTCCAAAAATCCAACTGGGAGATGATGTTGGCTTGGATTTAGATTTGAGTAGTGAGAGTGGTGAGAAATGGTCATAGTTGCTTCTAATTTTGTAAGTCGAGCTGACAGGGTTTGCTCAATGACCAGTTGTGGAGGATGTAGATAAGGAGGAAAGAGCATTTTTCCACACCTCCTTCATGAAATAGAAAGTCAAGATTACAGAAAGTGGTGATCAAGAAGAGGGGGGCCATTGCCCAATATTTTGTAAGTTTAAAAATTATTTGGTGACGCATTTATTTGGTGGACTTATTTGGTAGGTGTAACTGCTGTGTGATTCTGGAGTGTCCGTGTTGTGATTCGGATCCCTTGGCAACGAGCCAAAGGTGCTGCAGCTTGAGGGCTCCTCTGGGACCCTGGGCATTCCTTCAAGAAGGATCGAGGCTGAAGCATAACCCCCAGACCCTGTTCTGCCCCTGCAGAAAGTCTTGGAGGGATGTTCCCAAAAGAAGAACGAGATGAGTCAAATGCATTAAAAAGTGCACATGGAGTGGATAAGCATAGCAGTGGTCAAAACAAACAAACAAACAAATAAAAACACACAAAACAAAAGCAGACTATGTTTTAAGAAGTTTGGAAACTCAGTACGAGCTGGCACATAGGGGTATGGTGGAAATGTCAGATAATGTGGAACTTTGTAACCTGGAAAAGTGAAGTCGCAGGCATGGTTTGATAACTTGACTATGTAAAGCATTACAGCTCAATAAGTGGCGGCAGCTCTCAGCACATCTAGAGGAGATAACCCGGGGGATTTAGGTCAGCTATAAGGCAGGACTTATTTGCAGCAAAGATTATTAAATAATGGAAGGAGTGCCTGAGGACTCTCCAGAGGCGATTTCCAACACTTGAGGGACAAATGTTCTGACATGGTAGTGCTGGACCTCTCCACAAGATGGCAATCACGGGTTGACTCCAGTTTTTGTTTTCTCGTGATAAAAATATCTATAAAGTTTACACTTTGGCAGGAAAAAATAAAGAACAGTGACTTATGTTTCACTGTCATATTTTGTATTACATTATCTATGGATGAGTTATATTTCCCCAAACCTCCATCTCCACTTATGGTTTTTTTAAACATATTATTTTGTTAGGCTGGGGGAGGCATGTTGCAATTTGGGGGTAGCAAATATCTCTCCCTGCTCTTACATCTCAACACTAGAATATTGAACTTCATGGAAAGCTTGCAAACCAAGAACGAGTTTCACATGCCTTAGAAGACTGACAGAAGGTACTGCCTGAAAACTGGCATATAGACATAGAAGAAAGTTGGTAAGAAACTTGGATGTTTCCTCAAATAGCAAAAAATTATGATTTAGGTCAAGTGATGTGGAAATAGTGTGTTTTACAAAATGATTTAAAATGGTTATTGCTTCTTTAAAAGGCAATCATTTTTATTCTTTGTATTTGACATGGAATGCCTTTGGTTTAAAATTCAGAAGAGGAAATGCCCTCTTCCCCTTTTTAAAAGAAATGTACTATTATTTTTTCCCTTGTGTAGAGGTTACAGAATTTCAGCCCATTTACTTAAGGGTACTTGCTGCAACTTTATTCATTTATAACAAATGTAGTCTCTGCTTTGTATCTCTATTTTGCCCGATGGCAAAAATATATATCCATTACTGGCCTATTTTATCCGTTCAGAGTTTTCGCTCCCCTCCTTCTCTCTGGAATTAGTTCTGGGATGTAAAAGTAGCCTCAGGGTAGCAGGGGGATATCTGGCTCTGGTATTTGTGATGTGTTTCTAACATGGACATCAACATATTTGGACTGTGGGAGTGTTCAGTCCTACATGCTGCCCTTCTCTGAAAATCATGCAGTTCCATTGCTTTCCTTGTTCCACAAACCATTATCTGCCTCCTGCAATAGTATCCCCTCCCTGCAACCACAAAACCAACGTCCCTGATCTTTCATTGGCATGGAAAATTCTCGTGCTATTCCATGCCACTCAGAGACCTGCCGAAAGGCGCTGGTCTGGTCCGGCAAATTCTGCTTAATGGCGGTACTGTGGCACTGCCATTTTCCAGCTTGCATAGTTTGGTTGCTCTGTGTGTTGCATCTGAAAGGCATTTGAGTCTTGCCTTTGTTACTTCCACCTGAGGACTGAAGGGGTCTGACTTTAGGAATACACGTCTCTGTCATGCTTTCTTGTTTTCTTCCTCTCTCTTTCCTTTGCCCTTCACTGCGCAGCACAGACATCGATACTGCAGTATCTATACATCAGTTTCAGCTACTGGCTCGTCAGTTACAATATCCAGAAGATAGTGTGTATGTGGGCAGGGTGTTAAATATGTGTGTCTGTGTTAATGTCTCTGAAAAAGATTTGGCAAACCAGTACTAATGCAGGACACTTTGGGAAAAAAATTCTTGTTATTGACTACAGCGAAGACACCCTGGGATAGGTCCAGGACCCTTCAGTAACTAGTTGTGTGAGACCTTAATAAGTCACTTAACCTCACTGAGATTAGGTTTCCTGATCTAGAAAGCATGATATAAGAATAGAGTTAAGAGATACATGTGATATCAATTTGTGAAGTGTAAATGTATGCTATTATATTTTTTTCCCTGTTTAATTTAAAACTCTTGTGCGTAGGTAAAACCTAAATTAAGAAACAAAGTATTTAAAGTCTTGATTTCAATAGCTTAATTTCATAAGGCAGATTATATACAGAGAAACTCCATGGTTTGGAAGAAGCATGTAAAATTAGCTCATTTTCAATGGCCTGGATTTAAAACTTGTGTTTATAAATGAATTCAAGATGCCCCATATCATGTTGAAAACAACATACTTTTTAATACGTCTGGGCATTTGATTAAATCCTACTTCATTAATAAGGTTTTAAAAAAGAGAATAAAGAGGAAGGAACCATGGATACATTTAGGCAGAATGAGTGAACACATGTTATTGGAAACACTGATTATAATGGTTACAGATGGCACTATAGATGTCAGAGGGTTCTCAGTATAAATATTTAAGTTTACATGAATTGCACATGGTTCATAATACACTAGAATAATTAAATTATGTATTGCAAATAGCGCTTATGTGGGTAACTTCCCAGTGCTCTTCTTTACACAGTATTTAGTGCAAAACTCTCTTTAGGTTTAACAATGTCAACTGAGGTTTCATGAAATTTGCCAAAAGGGAGTTTCATGTGTGCTTTGCAGCATGCTAGTTTCCACCGCAGTCCCTCCCCTGCTGTGCGTGTGCATCACACGTGTGCTTGTCTCCGTGAGTGCAGCGGTGAGGCCCGAGTCGCCTGCCCAGCTTGATATAAGCTGCCGCTCAATGGGGTTTCACTGAAACATTTATAAAGTTTTAGATGGTGGTCACTGCCAGCTCAGAAGATAATTATAATAAGTGAATTTTGTCTGGAAGCCAAGGAAAGGAAATCTATCTGGCACTGAGATAAAAGAAGATGACTTTATTGTTTTACCAGCTCTTTTCCTTGCAGTTGGAGTCTGTGGCCACGGTAGGGGATGGGACTCAGGCTTTCCCTCCCATGCCTTTCTGAACCCAGAACAAAGCAATTACATTTTTAGACGAAACCATTTAGAGGACAACCAATTTCACTGCAAGCATCCCGGAATCCAACAGCTTAATATGGCTCTGGTTGGAATGACATCTCTAAAATTGTATCTTTGCTGCTGTGTGACTCCTAGTGTTTACTATAATTTGGTGGCAGAAACCATATGACTTAGTGCCTACTGTGTGCGGTCCCCTGTGGCGGACTGCTGCCATCATGGCCATGTGGCTACTCTGTGGTAGGAAGTAAGCCTTGAAGCAGGATCCTCTGGGAGGCAGAAAGAACATGGGGGAGAAATTTCTTCACAACAGCTGGGTAGACTAGTGGCTTAGCTCATTATATAACTTCATCCACTGTGTCTCTTTTGAAACAAGATTCCTCATTTTTTTTAGCACAAGAATAATTTTACTAGTAAACAGGATTTTCTCTACAAAGCTGGTCTCAGAAATAGCATATAAGTAGCCCTCTACTAAATTCTGATAACTTAATTAAAACTAATGTAATATGCAATACCAGTGTGCTGTCAATTTCAGCAGAATTTTTGCTTTGTTCTAACTGGTAATGCAAACCACTTGTGAGGGTACTGAAATAATTGTAATATGAAACAATAAAGCTTTTTATTGTTGATTTGCATGCAAATATAGTCTTTTCTGAGGACTATGTATAAAACCCTCATTTTAGGAGTAATGGGAGTCATTCAGATGTCACGATAGGTAAGAACTCAAAGTATTCATGTGTCTGAAAAGTTGGCTGTTTCAATTTATATAAATTTATATAAATTAAATCTTCCCCACATTGACTTGTTTTATGATCTTGGATACTCAGTCTTAAGATAATATTATTGGTTTCCAATTTTAATAAAATTCACAATTACCATATGTAAGAGGACCCTCAACGTTTACCATAATATTTTAAGAACGGGATTGGCAGTAGTGGGATGCTGCTGGGTTGGAGTTGGGGACACAACATCAATAAGGGTACCTGATCTCAAACCAGGCAAAGTGGGGACCAAAGGAAGGCCCAAACTACCTGTACAATGTCCAGTTATATACCTAATCCTGAATTGTACCCCACATCTTTAAAATAAAATATCCATATAAAAATATAGTTGTTACACATATATTATTGCCTATATCTTTTCAGTGGGTTCTTTTTATGACAGATACCAAAATGTCAAACCACTGACATTTGTGTATGACCAAAACTCATTGTTCTCAGCCTAATGTCTGTTCAGGTCTATGGAAACTGCTTGTTTGATTCTAATATGTGATGCCACTCAAACTGTGTTAGACTGTGCTCTGACCTTGGGTCTGGACAAGGAATAACATGCTGGTTCTCACGACTGTCAGCAGGTATTGCTTTTTTTTTTACACTTCCGCTAACATATTTCAACCTTGCAGATGGACTTAGAAAGTATATCTGAGATTAAAATATTCCCATTGAGCAGTTCAGAAAAATTCTAGTAACATGGTGAAAATTATGATTTGCTTTATAAGAAATCTTCTCTTGACATTTTCGATGGTGCAACAGGAGCCAGAGTAAATAGAATTCTAACAGTGTGCTTTCCTAGGTGTCGTGACGGGCCTGAGAATCCAAAAGCACTTCTTTCACTTCTCACAAATATTTTTCTCTCACATGGGAGGATATGTTTGATAACACAATTAGAGATTAAGCTTTAAAGAAAAAAAAAGAAGTAAGCTATAATGCTGAGGATAAATGTTTGCTCTGACAGCACTCTTTGACAGCAAGGAAGACTCAGATAGACAGGAGGAGGGAAGGGTCAATTAAGAGAGAAGGAAAAAAAAAATGCCTGGGATAGGTGCAAAGACCGCATTTGCTAGCTTCTGGAGCTGGAAGAAGAAATGCTCTCTAACTCCCAGAGTCTGTGTACCAAAACAGTGGGATGAGCTGCTGGAACTTGTATCCCAGGGGAACAGGGGTACGTGTGATCAAGATGGCGTCTCCAGACAGGTGATACTTCCACTCTGTCCAGAGGAAGAGAAGAAAGAAGTCATTCAAAGTGCAAGAGGGAAAGTCCATCTCAGGAAGAAAGAACAGCTTGTGCAAAGTCCAGAAAAAGGAAAAATTTCATTGTGTCCAAAGAGCTAAATGGAACTCATTGTTTTTGGAGAATGGTGATGAGAGAGGGAAGCAGGTGCTGGGTCATACAGAGGTTTGTATTTTATTCTAGACTTAATGGGAGGCCATTGAATGGTTTAAAGCAGGGGAGTGACTGTTTAAATGTGTTTTGATAGGTAACTCTTGCAATCTGAGAGAGATAAGAGCATTTTGCATAGCCTAGGCTATTGTATTTGTGACCTGGTTATGGAAATATGGGCATCATTTGCATAAAGTTGAAACTTAATGCTATGAGATCACTTAGGGTGAAAGGATAAGAGAAGACAGGCCAGGGCTATACCCAGAGAGAAGCAAACACAGTGCTTACAAAGTAGAGGCCAAGGGAGTTAAAAAAAAAAAAAATCAGCAGAATGTGGTCACACAAACCCAGAGAGCAGAGGGAATATTTAACTGTATTCAATTGTGAGAGATGGAATAATAGGGTCTCCATTTAACTCAACAGTGTGGCACAACCTTGCACAGAGCCATTTCCATGAAGTGGGGAGATGGCAATCAGATTGGAGTGGGTTCTGAAAAAATATTCAGAGGTGAGGGTAGTTCTTTCATAATTTTAATAGGAAGAGGAACAAAGACGATGTTAGCTGAAGTAGGTTTGAAGTCAAGAGAAAGTGATATTTTTTTCCTTTTGTAGTACTGAACGTATTGTAGAAAACTTGAATGCAGTTGGGGGTGATTCAATAGGCTAAGAAACAAAAAGTTGAGAAGAGGAGTATATCATATAGGAGGCTCTGTTTCAATAGAGTCCTTTCCTGCTGGATGAGACACAGGATTTTCTTAATGGAAATTAAGGGCCTTAGAGGATAGACAGAGTCAGGCCTGGAGACTACCCCTTCAAGGAATGACCCTCCAAGTACACCTAGGAGACTCTCTAGTGAAGTCCTTGCTGCTGTCTGGGCTGGATACACACACAGAAGTTGGGTTCAAAAAGCCAGGCTTGCTACCTCTGATGCCCCTAAAACCAGATGGTTTTGCCTGTTATCCTCAACAAAAATGGGGCGTGTAGGGTCCCTGTTTTCTGTCTGCTGTCTTTTACATTAAAATGAACCTTGTAGTTAACTTGGAGGCAACAGAAAGTATAACAAAAACCTGGACTACAATATGTACATGCATTCCTTGACTTGCCTAAACTGTGCAGTCTTCTTTCAAATGGACGTCAACCACACACTAGCATTGTGAGAGATGACAGGACTCAAATAGCAAAAGTCATTCGTACCTTTCAGCGGCAAGTGACTGAGCAGGATGACACATGGTTTCTAGACTGTGTGTGAACACCTTTTCAGGAAGACTTCTGTTGTTAGATCACTGGTAGACCAAAGGGGGTTAAAATGTTTGTGTTATTTGTAGTATATTTTGAAGTTTATTTATGCATAAGATTAAATGAAGTTCAATTATTAGCTTTGATATGTGGGTGTTCTCATTGGTATAGTTCTTTTTTTTTTGTTTTTGGAATTGGAGTCTTACTCTGTTTCCCAGACTGGAGTGCAGTGGCATTCTCTCGGCCACCACAGCCTTGACCTGCTGGGCTCCGGCAATCCTTCTGCCTCAGCCTTCCAAGTAGCTGGAACTACAGGCGTGTGCTACCATGCCCGGCTAATTTTTTGATCTATTGTAGAGATGCGGTCTCGCCAAGTTGCCCAGGTGGGTCTCGAACCAGGGGCTCAGGCAATCCACTCACCTCAGTCTCCCAAAGTGTGGGATTACAGGCTGAGCCACTGAACCTGGTTGGAATAGTTCTTTAACCTTGCCTATAACATTTCTTTAAGTCTTTCTTTAAATAGATTTAATTTTCTTTTAGTGTGGAACTTTGATAACCCTTTATTATTTAATATTTTATAATAGTTCCCCACATAATGTTAGAAAATTCAATTTCCTATATACATATGGCCTTGGAAGTCTTTTCATTCATATGTGTTATTTTAAAAACAAGTTAAATGGAAATCTTAAATGGTTTAAAAGTGCCCCATTGTGTAAATGTTTTATCTATTATAGATATTGTTGAATACAGTGGAGACCTGTTTTATAGAGTCACTAATTCTGGTGTTAGGGAAATCAATATAAATTCTATAGGTTTTATGTTTATATCAAAATATTTTGAATATCAAACCCTACTTTCTATTGTATACTTTCATAATGTATATCAAATTTGCTGATTATTCAATGTGAAATACTCAAACTAGAACCTTTCTCTTTATCAGCGAATTTGGAGGGATGTTTGATTGCAGGGAAATGTCATGGTTCCTTGCTTTGCCATGACTGAGGGAAGAGAGGCTGATGGAAAACTTTATATAACCTTCTTCCTTCAAGAAGCACAGAGAGAAAGTAACAGGCAGGAAATAGTGTCTGCATGAGAACTCTGAACAGCAAGAGTGCAGTAGGACTAAGCCAGGAACATAAGCTCTCTGTGGTTAGCGAGCAAAGCAGAATATTTTAGAGCATACTGCTGCATCTGTAGAACTCAATTTATTTCTGTATTTAAAGTAAATGTAAACATTTGTAGATGCAAAAGCTAATGAGTTTGTACAAATAGAAATAAGAGTCCTAAATGGACGAGGTAATATTTTAATAGAGAAGAGCAGGGAATAAAAAAATTGTGGAATGTTGGAGGGGTCTTAAATAAAAAAGATCTAGACTAGATAAGCAGGTACTTAATAGACCAAATTGGATAGATTTTTTTCCAGTTTCTAATAAGGAGAAACTGGAAGTTCATGGTATTCTTTAATGGATTTATTTATTTAATTATAGTTACTAAGCATATCTTTGCAAGGTGAAAATAAACAGAGCATGTCTTTGCTTGCATTCTAATAGAGGAAGAAAAAGATTAAATAAGTAAATATAGCACATGTGTAGGATGCATTTGTGCTAAGGACAGGTGACCATCACCGAGCAGACAGAAATCTGCAAGAGAGAAGGGAAGGCTCCTCAACCCCACTGCACACATTTTGCCAGTGTTGTATAAACAGCATTTTACATATTAGATATTTTTCCTTCTCTTCACGCACACCTCAAGAAAGTTATAGCAGGTGGAGCTCAGGGAGCCTTGTGTAGTATGGAATGTTTACTGTAATCTCCATTCTTCTCCTTTTGCTTATCTTCAGAGTGCCTTGTTTAATTAGAGACAGCCAGTGGCCACATTGCCCAGGAAAAAACAAAGATTAGTAGAAAGTGTTCTTCTCTTTCCAGTGTTGGTCTGTGTGCCAAGGGGATAGTCACAGTCCTTCCAATAGTGTCAATTATTTTTATTCTCACTCCCCATCCCCACTCCCAGCTCAACACTAGTGTATCTGAAGATGCAGTAATGGAAGGAATAGATAGAAATGGTAGGAATAAATCAGAATGGAAGCAGCATCTAGATGCTTGGCGCTTTAGGTTGATTGGGAGAAGTTTACTATGATAAAAAATGAGTTTGATGTTGTTGTTTTTCTTTTGTCACTTTTCTGTTTTGCTATAAAATATTATTTGAATTTTAATTTGGATTTTAAGAGTTTCCCAGATCTCTCATCTTTGAATGATCTAATCTTGTTCATAATTTCTACTCTAAACATCCTTAGAGGTGTTATAAGAAAATCTTCGAATATACACATAGTAACTTTAACAAAATGTATATGGTGTTTTACCTCTTTAAGATCACTCATTGTGCCGGGCTCGGTGGCTCAGCCTGTCATCCCGTGCCTTTGGGAGGCTGAGGTGAGTGGATTGCCTGAGCCCGCGGGTTCGAGACCCGCCTGGGCAAGCAAGACCTCATCTCTGCAATAAATCAAAAAATTAGCCGGGCGTGGTAGCGTGCGCCTGTAGTTCCAGCTACTTGGAAGGCTGAGGCGGAAAGATTGTCTGAGCACAGCAGGTTGAGGCTGCGGTGGCTGGGAGTGGCCACTGCACTCCAGTC
>CAUYQG010218255.1:0-10239 GCA_963574415.1 Tarsius wallacei
CTCTGTGGAAAACAGTTTGGCAATTCCTAAAAGCTCTAAAAATCAACCTTCCATATGACCCCACAATCCCCCTTCTGGGAACATACCCGGAGGAACTCAAATCACTCTATGAAAAAAACATCTGCACACACACCTTTATTATTATTCACTGTAAAAAGAGCAAAAACATGGAACCAACCGTGCTGCCCATCAAAAGAAGACTGGTTAAAAAAAATGTGGTACATATACATGATGGAATATTATGCAGCCATAAAGAAGGATAAAATTGTGAGCTTCACAGCAACTTAGATGAGCTTAAAGTCTATAGTACTGAGTGATCACAGAAACAAAGAACTGAGTAACACATATTCTCACTCATAAGTGGACCCTGAACAATTATCATACTATAAGAAAGTGATTGGCAGTAGTGGGAAACTGCCAGGGGAGGGAGGGGAGGCACACTTCATCAATAAGGGCACCTGATTTCAAACCAGGTGAAGTGGGGACCAAAGTGAGGCCCAAACTTTACCTACACAATGACCATTTGTATACCTAACTGTGACTTGTACCCCACAACTTTAAAGTAAAAAATAAAAACAATTCACCTAATTGAACTTCAAGGTTTTTTAAAAAAAATCTGATATATAATTTTACAAACTGTAATCCTGAAAAATGTGATATCTTTTAGAAACCATGCTGCACAAACAGTGACAGCAAGGCTGGCTACAAATGCCAACAATTATTTTGTAAAGAAGCTGAAAGGAGAGCACCGCTGGCATCGAGGCAACCACCATGAGAGTATTCTGGCTTCCATCTCCATCTCTGGTGTGAGGCTGGGCTCCAGTACGATCTTAAGAAAACTTTAATACTGAGTGATCTTTCACAGAAACAAAGAACTGAGTATCACGTGTTCTCACTCATAAGTGGACCTTGAACAATTATCGTAATGCTATAAGAAAAGGATTGGCAGTAGCGGGGGAAACTGCTGGGAGGGGAGCAGGGAAACGGGATTGGCAGTAGTGGGGATCTGCCTGAGGAGGGAGGGGGACACACCTCATCAACAAGGGTACCTGCATAATGAACATTTGTATACCTAGCCCTGAATTGTACCCTACATCTCTAAAATAAAAAAAAGATGAAAGGAGATTAAAAAAAGAAAACTTTTCTTTCTGTTGTGGGTATAAAGAGGCTCCTGGTAATAAACTCTTAGAAGTTAATCTGTCTAGCCATGGGAAAACAGTAAATCCAACTTCACTGACCACAGCCAATAACTTCCTGGTCATCAAGAATCATTCATGAACATGAAATGGAAATGATCACACTCCGGTTCACAGCTTGGAGTCAGATAGCATAATATGGGATTGAGTTTTGGCTTTCTCCGTAAATTTAATGGCTCTGAAAACATGGTCCTATTATGTCTCTAGGCTTTAGTTTCCTTACCTCTAACACAGTGCAAAGATATTTACTGAATGGGAGTTGTTGAGAAGAGGAAATGTGATATTGTATTGAAAGAGCTCATTGCAGGCAGCATGCATTGTAGGTAGAACTGAGAAGAGGAAGCCTTCTCGACCTTCTTGGCTTTAGTTTTCAGACCATCATGGGTTCTCCTCACTCAGTGGAGCCATAGTACCACACTTTTGGGCTTTCAGCAATTCAATTTGCTGCTGGTTCCTTGGATTCTGGTATTTTCAACTTACCTCTCCCGAGTGTGTCAGGTCCCTGTGCTATAGGTTGGTTCTATTGCTGGATGATGGTCTTTTTGTGTGTGTGTTTTCAGGAGCCTCCTGAGGTTGGCCTCTATTCTATCTGTAGAAAACTTGCTGTGCACCTGAACTTGAAATCCACTCTGCAGCCTGCTTCTCTCTCTCTCTCGACAGGTGGGTACATTATGTTAAGCCCAAGATTGAAATTTGGAGTGGGAAGTGGGAGACCCACTTAGGCTTCAGGCTTAAGCCACTTTTCTCTGTATTCTAGTTTTTACTAGAGATTTGCTATGAGGTACCAAGTGTTTGCCCAGATTGATGAAGCTCTTCTTTGTTTCTCATTAAGTGTTGTGTTGATGTGTGTCCTCCCAAGGGCCTGAACCTTGGGCAAAGGGAGAGGTGAAGAGCACCCTATACCCCTGATACACAGAGTCACTGTTCATGCTGCAGTCACACACAGTTCAAAGCATCACGTGTGTATGTGTATGTGTAAAACATGTAGCCCTAGGTGTATCTGGACCTCAAGGTTTTTGGAGGGAAAGTTGGATTAGAAATTTGAACGAGCTTGAAGCAGTTGAATCTGGATTGAGTGGCTGATGAAGCAAGATGGATGTTAGACTGTGATGCGATTATCTAGCTAGGGTTATAGGGTGCTATGGATTGAATTGCATTTCCCCAAAAAGGTATGTTAAAGTTCTAGCCCCCAGTACCTCAGAATGTGATCTTATTTGAAAACAGGTTTTTACAGTGTTAATTTTTTTAACACTGTAAATTACCTCATTTAAGTTAAAATGAGGTAATTAGGGTGGAACCTAATCCAATATGACCAGTACATATAAGGAGAGGAAATTTGGACACAGAAACACATGCACAGAGGGAAGATGATTTCAAGAGTCATGTGACAATGGAGTCAGGATTGGAGTGATGTACTTATAAACCAAAGAATAGCAAAGGTTGCCAGCAAACAACTGAAATCTAGAACAGAGACCTGGAAAATATTCTTTCTCACAGCCCTTAGAAGGAACTAACCCTGCTGACACCTTAATCCTGGACTTCTAGCTTCCAGAGTTGTGAAATAATAAATTTCTGTTTCTTAAGCCAACCAATTTGTGGCACTTTGTTATGGCAGCTGGAGCACACAAGTATAGATGACACTGCTGAGGAATGAGGTGGGGCTTCCTTGAAATAGATGAAATTTTTAGGAGGCATTAGTTTTGGAGCAGAAAGTAAAGCGAACCATAGGCTGAGCTAAAGGAAGGGCTTCCTGCCCTCTCTGTGGCCAGAGGTCCACTGGTCTGAGACTCTGAGGCCTGGGAAAGCCTGAAATGCCCCACTTGAATTGGAGTCCCATATACTTCTCTGACCATGGGAAGGCAGGCTGGGGCCAGGCATGGCCTTGGACAATTGTCGATGGGGCAGTAGTTGTATGCTGTTTTCTTCTGTTGTTTCTGAACCTTCAGAAAAGTATCACTGAGAGTTTATAGTCCAGTATCTGTGAAGGATGATGTCCCACATTTGGCATGAAGTCCTTGAGAGGTCAACATAAGGTACCAGAAGAAGCACAAGGGCAGGGCTGTGTTGGAGCCACCACAGATACAGTTACCTCCAGTGTGATATTTGAACAGAAGGATCTGAGGGTCGTGTTCCTGGTCTAGTGGAGGTAAACCTTTGGGAAATGCTCAGCAATACCTGGGACAATTCATTGAGAATAGTGCATTGGGTAATTCACATCAATCAATCAATCTTGCTAATTTAAAGTGTATATAACTTAATTAAATCAGGGACTTAAAATTCTATTATTATTATTATATTATTCTAAGTAAGCAGAAATGCAATTGTGTGGTGAACAGTTGTCACAGAGTCATATGCTTTCTTCTGTAGATGAGGGAGGGGCACCTCTGGACCCTCAGGCTAGGCAGCTATAGATATAGGGCTGCTGTTCAGAAACAGGAATGCACTGACATTTGTGAGAAGTGACAGCTGGTAGCATACGGACAGGGCACAATTTCCTCATCAGAAAGACTAGTGGGGGCTGGTGGTGGTGGGAACCAGGTGATTTCTATGGTTCTGGTTAGCACAATAATTCCATGGTTCTGTGAAAGCAAAAGGAATAGTAAGAATCGGGCCAGCGATCTGGGACTATTTAGTTTTAGGACAAGCCACCCCACACATGTCAAGAGGCCAAAGGAGTGCGAGATAGTAAAGCACAATTTATAGGACTAAAACAGCCTTTACTGAGCATCCTCTGCAGGACTGGTGCTATCTAGGTATTTGGAGGTGAACAAAATTAGCATGATTTCTGACCTTATGCCTCTTACAGTCAAGTAGGTGAGATATATTTGACATGAGTAAACACACCAATGAATAATTACAAGCTGTGAAGAGCACTCACGCTTTTTCAAAGTATGAGAAAGAACAAACAGGAGGAAACTACTTTAGGTCGGGTGATTGCATTAGTTTCTAAGTCTTGCCACAATAAGTCACCATAAACTGTGTGGCTTAAGCAAGAGAAGTTTATTCTTTCACAGTTCTGGAGGATAGAAATCTAAAGTCAAGGTGTCAGCAGGGCTGGATCCTTTGGAGGATTGTGAGGGACAATTCGTTCTATGTCTCATACTGGCTTCTGGTGATTGCTAGCAATCTTTGGCATTCCTTGGCTTGTAGACGCATCACCCTAATCTTTGCCTTCATGTTCACACAATGTTCTTCCTGTGTGCCGGTCTGTCTTTGTGTCCAAATTTGCACTTTTTATAAAGAAACTGTCACATTGAATTAGGGCCTGCCATAGTGACCTCGTTCTGATCATCTGCAAAGACTCTACTTCCAAATAAGGTCACATTCACAGGTACCACAGGTTAGGACTTTGATATATGCTTTTGGGGGACACAATTCAGTCTACTACAGGGATCTTGGATATTTTCCTTGAGAAACTGATATTTACATTGAGACCTCAAAGAAGAAAAGGGACAAATGGGTAAAGAGCCAAGGGAAGAGCATTCTAGGAAAATGTAACACCTGTAATAGGGAGTTGTGGTAGGAAGGAGCTCACGTGTGTGAGTCTAGGAGCTCAGCCAATAAAGGAGAGACTGGGACAAGGTGAGGTGATGTGGAAGCAAGGCCTTGCATCCACCTTAAGGAGTTCAAGTATATTCTAAGAGTGATGGGAAACCATTGAATGGTTTCAAAGGTGCGCAGTGTCGCAAGGGCAGAGACAGGTTTGCAGTAATGAGTAACTCTTGGAAACATGAGTTGAGTGGGCCACAGGCATCCAGACAGGAAGTTGTGAGGGGGCGGGTGAGAAAGGATGGTGGTGGCTGTGGAAATGGAAAGAAGTGGATCGTTTTCTGAGACATTGGGAGACTGAATCAACAGGACTGATTGAGATGAATTTATTTCGAATGTAAGTCTTGGTCCAGGGGTACCACATGGAAGTTTTGAGTTTGCACGTGGCTTCACTCAATTGATCAGTTTCACTCACATGAATTCAGTGGTGTCCATTTGAGAGTGCCTTTTCCTAGGTGTGACAAAAGATGGCCCCCACGTCCACCTTTGACCTAAGACAGCTTTCGTTTATTCTGCACAATATTTTAGTAACAGGGACTCAGGGACTTGTCACATAAAAATCTAAATTCTTGCCTGTTCTTGCAAAGTCAGAAAAGCTGGCAGCAGTGAAGCCTGCAGTCTTGCTTGGCCCCAGTGAGCTGGAGTTGATAGCAGCTTCCCCCTGTGTATAATGTGCTCTCCAGCTCATCACAGTCTGCAACTCTTCCTCTTGTTTTACACCAAACATTTCCCTTATTAATTTACTCTATCTACCTGTTTCCGCAAGGGGCTTGAGTCTGCTCCTCTGTCTAATTACATCAAGCAGAGTTGTTTGGCTCAGTGTCGATCCTCTGCATATTTCTTTGTGAGCTTGTGTGGCAGTGAATGGGTCTTTGACTGTTTGAGATTTGGAATAAATATCTTTCTCTCCGGAGACTTTATAAACTTAAATGAGAAGGAGTATGAAAAATCTCAAAGGTGGCCTTTGTGAATCCCATTTTTGGGTTCATGTTTTAAATGCAATAGGTCTTTTGCCTGTTTTAGTTTTCCCCTGAAACTCTCTGTAATATGTCTTGGCATCGTTTCCAATAACTGCGGATAGTATTATATGAACATTATATTCTGTTCAAGAAAGCAGGCAAATATGCAATACGTTTTGGGGGAACCCAGACAAACATGAAAAAAAAAAAGCTTGTATTCAACTCCAGTGTTCAGGGAGTTTTAATCTTTGTAGGAAACTAGGCATTTTCTAATACAATAGGAGAGAACAGGAAATACTATGAGGTTAGGCATTTCCTAGTATTGTCACAAAGATGAAACATTTAAGTATTATAAGTGCGTTAGAAAATTGATTTGGATATTTTCCCCATGAACTGATCTCTAAATTATGAAACCATGAGGAACTGTAAATTGCAGAAAACTTCAGCTATGGGAAAAAAATGTCTTTGTGAAGGCTACCCAAAGTCTAATATTTATTTTTTTAGATAGATGACTAAGATAAAGTGAAACAATCTTTTATATAG
The DNA here is from genome assembly GCA_963574415.1 of Tarsius wallacei. Lineage (NCBI taxonomy): Eukaryota > Metazoa > Chordata > Mammalia > Primates > Tarsiidae > Tarsius > Tarsius wallacei. The sequence continues at coordinate 6,248 of CAUYQG010218255.1, forward strand.
TCTTTTAGAAGCATACTGGTGGGCAAGTCTCAGTGAAGCTTTATTCACAGACAAGCAGCTAAAAGAAAATTCTCGTTTCTGATCATGAGGAGGTAACTACCATTACTAGCACTGTCACAGGAAAGAAATTGCTATTTCTGCTTACGTGTTCTCTAAACAACAATAAAATATTTATTAGTAGCAAAACAGAAGGACACATGACTGTTTAGACTCCTAGATCTTTGTTGAACTTTTCTCCTTGCATCAGTCTTTGACCTAATTGTTTAGTGTTAAACCACAAAACAGGATAAAATGTATCAAAAGCTTGTGGCAGCTTGTTCCAGGTCATAATCTGCTTTGCACTGAGCCTAACCTTGAAATGACATTTGCATTTTCTTCAGTGGTGGTGACAATGGTGCTTTGATGGAAAAGTAGGAAGGTAGTTTTATTAATGTATGTATTTCATTTGCCTTTGAAGTAGAACTACTTAATAATATTGGTGTTGGAAAGTAGGATCTGTCTTATTGGAGTCCCTTATGTTTCTCAAGGAGTAAAAGGGGGAGGAGGTGAGATGATTTGACCAGTAGCTTATCCAAGCTTCTGTCATTTTGTGGAAACCAACAAATTGTTGCCAATGCTTTTTTCGCCTCACCTGGGACATAATGAAACATCTTTCCTTTCTTCCTTCTTTTAATATAATGCCCCAAATTCATTGTAGGAAATAAATACATATGTAGATAATAAGTAAATATCAGCTATCAGGAAAACTGGTTGATCCCAGAAATAATATCTTAAGCAATAAGTCATAAAATTGAATGCCCAAGAAACAATTTTGTAATGCAGCTGACCTAACAGCAGAGTTTCTGCCTCAGGTTTGGCAGGGTCAGAGAACATTCTTGTCCTCATTGGTAAGGAGCCAGGGTTGACTCAACACCAGAGAAACCATCACAGAGCAAATAGACAACCTATGGAATGGGAAAAAATATTTGCAAACTATGCATCTGACAAAAGGCTAATATCCAGGATCTGTAAGAAACTTAAACAAATTGACAAGGGGAAAAACAAAAACAAATAACCTCATTAAGAAGCGGGAAAAGGACATGAATAGACTGTTCTCAAAAGAAGACATACAAGCAGCCAACAAACATATAAAAAAGCACTCAACATTTCTCAATCATCAGAGAAATGCAAATCAAAGCCACAATGAGATACCATCTCACACCAATTAGAATGGCTATTTTTGAAATGTCAAAAAGCAATGGATATTGCCAAGGTTGCAGAGAACAGGGAATGCTCATACGCTATTGGTGGAAATGGGAACTAACTCAGCCTCTGTGGAAAGCAGCTTGGAGATCTCTCAAAGAGCTAAAATAGATTTACCATTTGATCCAGCAATATCACTACTAGGTATTTATACTAGGTATTTACCCAAAGGAGCATAAATCGTTCTACCAAAAAGATGTCTGCACTTATATGTTTATCTCAGCACTACTCACAATAGCAAAAACATGGAACTTAGATGTTCATCAATGGTAGACTGGCCAAGGAAAATGTGATACGTATGCACCATGGAATCCTATGCAAACACAAAAAGGAACAAAACAATATCCCCTGCAGCAATGCAAATACAGCTGGCGGTGGCCATTGTTCGAAGTGAATTAACTCAGAAACAGAAAGCTGAATACTGCACATTCTCATTTATAAGTGGGAGATACACATGGGCACAAGGATGGGAGAAACAGACACAGGGGACTCCTAAAAGGGAGAGAGGGGGTAAGGGTTGAAAACCACCCATTGGGAACCATGCACTTTGGTGCTGGGGTCAACATAAGCCTAAATGTCACCATCAGACAATATACCCATGTAATAAACCTCACATGTACCCCTTGAATCTGGAAAAAAAAAGAGAGACACATTTTGGGTCATCATAGGTTGGTTCCCTTCTCTGTTTGTGGCATGCCTGCTTGAAGTTCAATAACAATTTTCACCAATTCATCTGCACTCAAAAGGGCCCAAAGAGACAATTTTGCAGCAAAGTGCTCCCCCATTAGATGTTTTCTTCCCCAAAGGAACTGCTAAGGAGGTGGTTGCAGGGTAGATTTCCTACTGCCTGAGGCTCTGCTATACATGAACGTAACTGAACAAGAGATATCATGAATTTTCTTTTGGACCCCACCTGTTACAGAAGAGTTTTGGAGTTTTTTTTTTCAAGCCAGTTAGTGTAATGTTGGAGCAGCAGATTGGGTGTGGAGGAAGGAAAGTGATGGTGAGTGTAATGAGCATTTTTCTTTTTTGCAGTTGAAGGTAAATAGTGTTTACCTCCACTTGGCGATGTAGGTGTATAAATGTGTTGAACAGTTTGGGATGTTGGGGAAGCCTGGTAAATGAGACTCTAGTTCGCTTTCCTCTCCATTAATCAAAAGTAGAAGTGTTTGCCTGCTGGCCTGAAAGTATTGACATTATACTACAGCCCCACTACTGAGCATTTGCTCAAAGGCCATTACAAAATAATTGGAAAACGCATGCTCTTCCCTTGGTCTAGGGGAACAAGACTGCTCCAACAGCATGTATTTATTTATTGTGCTTTTCTGGTACCTCCCACACTGCCTAGCATTGTCAGAGATATAAAAGAATAATGTTCTTTTTGATGATACAAAAGACTGATGTTTTCCATTTTTTAAAACTCTTCATCAACACTCTAGAAAAAAAAGCAAATAACATGAGATAGGATGTAATTCAATTTTTAGCAGGTAATATAGATTGTTTAATTCAGAAAAGAGAAATTTCACTCTAGGCCCATAACTCTGGAAAGACTTTTTCTTCTTCAGACTTTTTCTCCTCTCTCTTGCCGTCCACTGGGCAAGATGCTCATTCTCTGAGCCTCCGTGAAGTCCTGGCCACGTTTCATTCCTTTACTTGCCATATTTTATTATAATTATAACTCAGGAGGCTGGACATCCTGGTTTGCCCAGCACAGTGTGTTATCCCAGAATAATCATTAATAGTTCCCCTTTTTATTCTCAAAGGTGTCCCAGTTTAGATGATAAATATAATTCTAATATGAACATAAACTGAGGACCACATAGCTCAGGCTTTTTATGCTGTTGCATTCAAATGAGCACATTCTAGTGACCAAAAGAAATCAGAAATGTTTTTGTGGCTCAACATTAAAGGGGATCTGATTTTTAGACTACAGAGATACTTTCAAACATAACACTCCTAACTTTCCTGACACCCAACCCACCCCATTTATTTTGTCTCTTGCTTCTCTTCTCTTCTCTTCCCCTTCCCCTTTCCTTCCCTTCCCTCCCCCCTCCATATATGTATCTTCTCTTTCCTCTATTTATTATCTTAATTCTGCATTACAAAACCTCGGAAGGCAGCCTGGCAAAGACTCTCTTTGAAGAATGAGGGAGGAAAATAATCTGAACTAGTCAGACAAATTTGTTCTGAGTGGACTGGAAGTGGGAGGAGGGAAGGCTGGGAACTCATATTGACGGATAAATCTGTAACATCCCTGACAGGTGATCATCTGGATTCTACTTGGCTCATCATCAGGGAGCTCACTGTCTTGTGAGATAATCTATTTCATGGTTAGACATTTTGAATATAAGACAGTTCATTAATACTGAACTGAAATCAGCTTCTCTGATTTCCCCCTCTCATTCTAACTTTCTCAAGGAAGCTCTATGGAAGGTGTTCCTCCCCCTTCTACCACATAACCCTTCTACTTGGAGTCTCCTTTCTTCCCAAAGAATCTTCTCTATTTCTTTCCATGATGCCTCCCTTAAACAGTCCTCTGATTTATCTCTCTGTCTCAGAAATTTCCAAATAAAAATAATGATGGAACCACCACTATCATTAACACCCTCACTTCCATCATTATTTTATTTGGAAATTTCTGAGACAGAGAGATAAACTGGAGGACTGTTTAAGGGAGGCATCATGGAAAGAAATAGAGAAGATTCTTTGGGAAGAAAGGAGACTCCAAGTAGAAGGGTTATGTGGTAGAA
>CAUYQG010218261.1:0-26161 GCA_963574415.1 Tarsius wallacei
GGAGTCTCACTCTGTCGCCCAGACTGGAGTGCAGTGGCCGCTCCTGGCCACCGCAGCCTCGACCTGCTGGGCTCTGGCGATCCTTCCGCCTCAGCCTTCCAAGTAGCTGGAACTACAGGCGCGCGCTACCACACCCGGCTAATTTTTTGATTTATTGTAGAGATGAGGTCTCCTTGCCCAGGCGGGTCTCGAACCCGCCGGCTCAGGCAATCTACTCATCTCAGCCTCCCAAGGCGCGGGATTACAGGCTGAGCCACCAAGCCCGGCTGAGGATCTTTATTTATTCATATTTTTTTCTTACTATGTTGCTGAATGATAATAGATAAGACAAAATTGCTGCTCTTAAGAAATTTTTATGTAAAAATGTGTTAAATTAAAAAATGTCATAATCTTCTCCGTCTTTAAAAAGTTATGTGTTTTAGGCTTAGTTTTTTTAAAATGTATGCTTAGTTGGAAATATAAGTCAAAGAATAATTATTTAGAGATTTTTTTCATGACTATAAGTTTACAAATATTTGCATTGCATTTTAATATATTACATGTAATATATTACATTTTAATAAATTATGGTACTGAAATACATTCTAAAATATCATTTTCACTCTTTAAAAATTAAACATAAAACCTCAAACTATAAGAATCTTAGAAAACACAAGAGACACCCTTATGGAAATTGGAATTGGCACCCCAATCCAATTCAGAACCATAAATGCCCATACCTTAATAAATAAGATAGACAAGTGGGACCTCATCAAACTAACGAGCTTCCGCAAAGCAAAAGAAACCATCAAGAGAGCAGGAAGACAGCCCACGGAATGGGAAAATATATTTGCTAACTATATATCTAACAAAGGCCTAACATCTAGGATCTACAAGGAATTCAAACATGCCGAAAAGAAAAAAGACAAACAGCCCCATTAAAAAGTGGTCAAAAGACATGAATAGACACTTCTTAAAAGAAGATACATGGGCAGCCAACAGACACATGAAAAAGTGCTCAGCCTCACTCATCATCAGAAAAAAGCAAACCAGAACCACGTTGAGATATCACCTAACCCCAGTAAGAATGACCATCATTTAACAACAGATGCTGGTGAGCATGCGAAGAAAAAGGAATGCTTCTACACTGCTGGTGGGAATGTAAACTAGTGCAACCTCTTTGGAAGACACTGTGGCGATTTCTGAAAGAACTAGAAATTGACCTTCCATATGACCCAGCAATTCCCCTCTTGGGAAAATACCCAGAGGAACTCAAATCATTCTACAAAAAAGAAACCTGCACACATGTTTGTTGCAGCTCTATTCACAATAGCAAAAACATGGAACCAACCATGTTGCCCAACGAAGCTGGATTGAATTTTTAAAAATGTGGTACATATACCCAATGGAATATGCCGCCATAATGAAGGACAAACATATGGACTTCCACAGCAACTTGGATGGATTTAGAGTTGATCATACTCAGTGATCTATCACAGAAACAAATACAGAGTACCAAATGTTCTCACTCATAAGCGGACCTTGAACGATTATAATACTATAAGAATGGGATTGGCAGTAGTGGGAAACTGTCAGGGGAGGGGGAATGGGATTGGCAGTTGAGGGAAACTGCTATGGGAGGGAGGGGCATATCTCATCAACAAGGGTACCTGCATAATCAACATTTGTATACCTAACCCTGAATTGTACTCCACATTTTTATAATAATATAAAAAAAATTATATGAAACAAACAAAAAAACTAGTATCAGCACAGGAAGAAAAATACAAATTGTGTTTAGGTCAGTGGATATTCTGCATCTCTATCTTATGTCATTCCCCAGATATACTACCCTAACTGCTTTTTCCTCCTCTTTTTAACCTGGCTTTTGGCTTTATAGCACCATATCTTACATTTCTAAAGGTCATATTGTCAATTGAGGTTTCCTGAATCACAATTCCTAAAGTAACACGTACTACCCTGTATTTTAGTAAATAGACTGCATCCTATTTTTTCATTCAAAGTATGCAATTAAAATGCCATGTCTTTAAAAATATCTATTTGACTAAACATTGGACATTCACTCAAAAAACAAGAATTTAAGAAAAAATTACCACAACAGTAGCTTTATTTTCTACATTTTTATTAGTGGACTACTTTTCAAAACAATTAATTCTGTCATTTTTTCTATCAAGTATAATTATAGAAATTTATTTTAATAAATAACCTATATCTATATCTGTTGACTGATATATCGACCTCTGTTTCTATCTGTCATCTATCTATCTATCATCTATCTATCTATCATCTACTCTTCCAGGATAATTTAGATGCCAGGAACTAACTTCATCTCTGATTCTTAATTGAATGACAAATGAATAAGATTTTAACAGAATGGAGTAACTTTTCTTCAAAATCTTATATCAGCTGCAACATGTAAAAGGCTTGGATATCTTCACTGGCATCCTTACAAGCTAAGCAAACTGAAAACTGAGGTCCCAGGGAATACTGCACCCCCCAAACTAGAGAAAAGACATATACAGATGAACAGTGTTAAAATCAGCTTACCTGGAGCAGAAGCTACCAGATTTGTAAACTGGTAGAAATACTCAAATGGTAATTTTGACCAATGGTGGATGCTGATTAGCTTGAGAGGTAGGAATTTCCTAAAATCATAGACTGAGGAAGAGTTCACCTATCTTCACTTATTTCACCTCTGGGGGGGTCACACTATGTTCTCATAAATAGCCAAGAGAATTGCTTCATGTTCTCAGCAGGGGGAAGGTAAAAGTAACTATTGTAAAATAATACAGTGAATGATTCATTAAAAAGCCTGATCTCAGCTGGGCTCGGTGGCTCAGCCTGTAATCCCGTGCCTTGGGAGGCTGAGGTGAGTGAATTGCCTGATCCCATGGGTTCGAGACCCGCCTGGGCAACCTGGTGAGACCTCATCTCTACAATAAATCAAAAAAATTAGCCGGGTGTGTTAGCACACACCTGTAGTTCCAGCTACTTGGAAGGCTGAGGCGGAAGGATCGCTGGAGCCCAGCAGGTCGAGGCTGCAGTGGCCAGGAGCGTCCACTGCACTCCAGTCTGGGCGACAGAGTGAGACTCCAACTCAAAGAAAAAAAAAAAAAAGCCTGATCTCCAGATAGTGACTTACCAGAGATTTATTTCACAGAAGGATCATTACCCAATCTTCCTATTACACTTAAGGTTGAAGAAAAAATAAAGGTAAGAAACATTTCTTAAAATTACAGTCAACTAAAGACTAAGACATAAACATAAGAAGATTGTGGAAGCTTTCTGTTCCACACACCTACCACTAAATAAACAGGTCTCCATTTTAAAAGTGGATTATGACTTTAAAAGTTGTGAGATTTGTATTCTATTTAAGAATTCTACTTAAGCATAATTTTTTTAAGGGAATCCAAAAGAGAGCAGAAGGATCAAAATCAAGTGCAATACAGAAATTGGAAGCACCTTGTACATACATTTACAATAAAAAATAAACACAGGTCAACTCCTAGTCAAATTAACGTAAAATTTAATGGTAAAGACCCACTTCCCTCAGTTCTTATTATGCAAAATATCATGTCTAGCTTTTGACAATAAAATCTACAAGTCATGCTGGAATACAAGAAAAAAAAAAGCATTCTGAAAAGACAAAGCAAGCACCAGCACCAGACTTTGACATGATGCAGATTTTGGAAGTTTCAGACAGGGAGTGGATAAGAAATCTGATTAAGATAATAATGACATCTGTAACAGAGAATTAACCCTACCCAACTCCTAGGAGATAATTTCTACATTCTAGGGATACTCTGTCTGCTAAGAGTATCTGTTTTTCTGAGACCTTTTGACTACACAGAAACTCTGTGTAGTTTATGGTGGGGACTCTTGGCTATGTGATACCAGTTTAATCTACCAAGGGACAGGAGACTCAAGACTACCTAGGCAATCACCATGTTTATGTCAACAACCCCGCGTAAGACCTCTAAACTCCTTTATACCAAGACACAGATGTGCTTCCCTGGTTTGCAACACTGTGCATGATGTCACAAATCATTGCCAGAAGGAGTTAACACTGTCTATGACACCAGTGGAAAAAGAAAATTAAAGACTCCATGTTTGGAGGTCTCCTGGACTTGGTTCCATGTTCCTTTTTCCTGGTTTATTGATTTTAATATGTATCCCTTCATTCTAATAAACTATAGCAGGTTTCATTGAGTTCTCTGATACCTTGCAGCAAATATTGAATGTGAATATGGACCCCCAAAGTTACAATAGATATTGGAAATAAAGTAAGTCTTCAGACTTTCTGCAAACTTTGTATGGCTGTAATAGAAAAATAAACAACCCACAAAAAAAAGTCAGATACTATAAAAAGAAAAAAGAGATAAAAACTTGAAGAAAACATTTAAAGAAAATTCTAGAAATCAAAAACACTGCCACAAAAATGTAAAAATGTTTTTTGAAGGACTCATTAACAGACTGAACAAGGCTAAGAAAATAATCAGTGAGCTTGAGATACATCAATAGAAACTTCCTCAACTGAAATTCAAAGAAAAAAAGAAAGAGAATAACAAAATAGAATATCCAAAAACAGAATAATTACAAAAGGGGTAGGATACACACAACTGAAGAGATAAATGAGATAAATATTTTTTAAAATGTACCTAGGCACATCATAGTCAAACTGAAAAAGAAGACTAAAATAATACCATAATGAAGCCAGAGAAATATATGAAAGAAAAGGGTAAGATGACAAAAAACTTCTCATAAAAACTGCACAGAAGAGACTATAGTGCACTATCTAAAGTGCCAAAAAAAGACCTGAAATTCTATATTCCATAAGGTTATTCTTCAAAAGTGAAAGAGAAACAAAGATGTGTTTATAAAAACAAAAATGGAGGAACTTCATTGGCAGCAGTTTTGCACTCCAAAAATAAAAGTATAAATAAAATAATAGTAAAGTAATAGTAGTATCAATGTGTTGTGTGATTATAACATGTGGATCGGTGAAATGAATGATAGCATTTTATAATGAAAAGAAACCAAGAATTGGGGATACTGTGTTAAGTAATACAGTGTTATCTGAAAGTTGACTTATAGTTGTAAACACATATTGGAAATTCTAATGCAAGCATTAATAAACTCAATAGCTTAGACTGGAGAAAAAATAATCTTGGTCATGGTAGCTCACACCTGTAACACCAGCAAATTGGGAGGCAGAGGCAAGAGAATTGCCTGAACCCAGGGGTTTGAGACTAGCCTGGGCAACGTTGCAAGACCTCATCTATGCAATAAATTTTAAAGAAAGAAAAATAGCTGGGCATACTGGTGTGTCCCTGTGGTTCCAGCAGCTTGGAAGGCTGCAGTGGTTGTGAGCGTGTCACTACACCCCAGCCTGGGCAACAGAGTGAGACTCTGATTTTTTTTAAAAAGTGTAAAATGTTCAATTAAAACTATAGAAGACAGAAAAATGGAAAGGGGAAAAAGTGAAACAAAGAAAACAAAGAAAAAATTTAGTAAATAAAAAATATTTACAAATGTGGCATGTTAATTTAAACATATAATTTCTTTATTTAAACCAATCTTTTTTTAGTTGTAAATAATCTAAATTCACTAATCAAAAGACAGATATAGCCAACGTGCATGCTATCCACAAGAAACCCATTTTAAAAAAAGAGACACAAGTTAAAAGCAAAGGGGTAAAGAAAGATATAGCAAACTAGCATTCATTTTTTTAAAAAAGCTGAAGTTGCTATATTAATTTCAGACAAAGCAACCTTGAGAAGGGAAATTATGAAGGCTAAGTGAAGCATTACAAAATAATAAGAGAATTAATCCTCCAAGATGACATAATCATTTTTCATTTGTATGCATTAATATCAGATCATCAAAATACATGAGGCAAAAACTGAAGAAATGCAAGGTAAAATAGAGCAATTTACTGTTATAGCTGTAATTTTTTTTCTTAGAAAATAGAGTTTATTTAAAAGTGTGCATGTGTGTGTGTGTGTGAGAGAGAGAGAGAGAGAGAGAGAGAGAGAGAGAGAGAGAGAGAGAGAGAGAGAGAGAGATTCACTTCCCCAAGGTAGGGAGGGGGCCAAAACCAGGAAACATGGCCTGGCCATAGCTCAAAGAGTACATGGCCACACCATAGCTTAGCAAGGCAATGGCCTGTAGCTGGAATGTTAGCACCTTATTTTTAGTAACTGAAGATCCAAAAGGTAAAAATTAGTAAGTATATAATTAGCCTGAACAGCACTAGCACTCAAGTTGAACCAAAAGGTATAGAATATTCCACCTAACAATAACAACATACACAATCTGTTCATGCTCACATGAAACATCCACTGAGAGTCTACATCTTAAGTCATAAAATGCGCCTTACCAATTTTAAAATAGTAGTAATTGTATGAAGTATGGTTAATCACAATGGAATTAAATTAAATGTAAAAAAAAGAGAGATTAATAAATATAAGATATTTGATGAGTAAACAACACACTATATAACATATGATCCAAAGAAATCATTAGACAATTTTTAAAAATTAATTAAATAAAACTAAAACTGAATTTTGCCAAAATGCATGTTATGCAGCTAAATAATTACATCACCAAATATATATATTACAAAAGTAGAAAGAAGTAAGATCAATAATCTAAATATATGTCATGAAACACTATTGAAAAAATATATTTCAAGCTAAAACCAGAAAAAAGAGAGGTAAAATAAAAACTCCAAGTCAATATTAATGAAATTAAAAACCAGAAAACTAAAGAAAACAAATAAAATGAAACGATGTTTCTTTATAAAGATAAATAAAATTGACAAGCTGCTAGCCAGACTAAAAGATAAATAAAAATAGGAATAAGAACAACAAATTACCAATATCAAAATTTAAAAAGAGGTTATAATTATTAATTCCATAAATATTAAGAAGATAAAGAAATACAGTGAATAACTCCATGCCAACAAATTTGATAATTTTGATAATATTGACAAATATATTTTAAAAAACATATTGCCAAAACTCACACAATAATGAAAAAGAGAATTTTAATAGGTCTAAATTGTTAATTAAATTTAAAAAAATAATTTATAATCTTCTAAAAATAAAACACTAGGCCCAAATCGTTTCACTGATTAATTCTACAAACTATTAAAGAGGAAATACCAACTCTCCACAACTGTTTCAGAAAATAGAAACATGGAAAACACTTCTTAACTAATTCTATAAGACCAGCATTTACTATTTAAAAAATAATTATAAAAAAATATAAGAAGGAAAACTATATACCAACATTTCTCCTAAAAAAAGATGCAAAATTTCTCAGCAACATATTAGCTAATTAAATCAAACAACACCCCAAATCTATATACTCCATAGTTACTGAAATATCTTTTAGGCATGTAAGGCAGACAATATTTGAAAATCAGTTTATATAATTTACCTGATCAAAAATTAAAGAAAAAAATAGCTATATACAGAGAAATATTCAAGATGGCCGCCTAGAAGCAGTTGACTGAAGCCCCAGAAATCAGAGACCGCTAGCAGCTGGAGTAAGTTGAAATGGAGTATATGCACCACAACCTACAGAGGACTATTGGGATACACAGAGAGCAGGGAGGCGGGAGAATAGGCAGTTGACTTTGGAGCCAGGAATCCCCTACCATGCTGGCTCATGATGGAAACAGAAAGCAGCCACTGGATGTGGAAAATATTGAGTATTGGAAATCAGGACTCAGAGTTTCCTAACACCACGGACTCCCCAAGTCTCACAGGACTCTAGTCTCACACAGGAAATGACCTGGACATGGCATAGCTGCATGCTGCCAGAGCCCATATAGCAATAAAATAACAGAAACAAATCAAATATGGAAAACGTAATCAAAAACAGAAAGAGAGAAAAAAGCTAAAATACAAACAAAAAATAAGCAAAACAAACAGACAAACAAAAAAACTCACTCTGAGGTAATGCCTGTAAGCCCATCTTCCTTTCAGCTCTGATCTCCAGGCCCTCCCCTCTGCTCTCAGCTCAGGCTGATAGGGTTGCTTTCAGTGTGGGTCAGATGTCCCAAGGACTATTATGTGAGGAGGGTAGATCAGATCTGAACTCACCCGGCTTGCTGCTGCTTTTGTAGTCTCCCACTCAGATCAGACATGTCTGTATCTGATCCAGCATGGGAGAAGGGATTCTGTCTCTGAGTTTGATGAAATTACCTCTAGGTTTCAAGTTGGAGGCTTCATGGAACTGGGCAGGACAATGCAGGTCTCTGCCTGATCCCAGGACAGACAAAATGGCTCCAGTTGATGTTTCCTCACCGGTGGTGGGGCTCCTCTTCAGTTCTCTCTGATCTTGTCTCTCCACCAATGGGATCAGGGTTCCAGTTGCTTTGCTGTCACATGTGATGGTGTGGGTTGGGCGCCAGGTGATGAGAATCAGCTGTATTTAGCAAGCTTTTCTCAGGAGACCCCCAAGAACAGCAGATGATCCTGCACGCAGGTGGCTTCGATCTCAGGGTGGTGGGCAGTTGCAGTCACCTCCAGAGAGATTCCCAGGTTCATGAACCTGAGTCTCTCCTCAGACGAACTTTTACTCACCCACCAGCACACACCCACTCACACAGAGAGTCTTTATGGACACTCGTTTTTACAGACACTCAGAGTCGACCTGTCCCATTGCCATCTTGCGAAAACAAAGTCATGTCCTTTGCAGCAGCATGGATGCAGCTGGAGATCATCATGCTAAGTGAACTATCACAGGAACAAAAAAATGTAATATTGCATATTCTCACTCATAAGAAAATCGTAATCACTGGCCACATGAGCACAAAGACAAGAATAACAGAAGCTGGACACTGCTAATGGAGGGAGAATAGGAGGCGGGATAAAGGGCACACAACCACACTGGGTACCAGGTCCATTACCAGGGGGAGAGAGGGCTCACTAGAAGTCCAAGCCTCACCTGCCTGAAATTTATGTATGTAGCACATCCTCATATATATCCCGCAACTCAAAATAAAATAAAATAAAATAAAGCAGCTATATTATTACATCAGGTGATTTAGAAAAAAAAAAAGTTTAGCAAAATCCAGCATGGCAACAGGCTAAAATATTCTAATAAGAGAAGTCTTTAGCTTGATAAAAATTCTGCAATAAACTTACAGCTAACATCATATTCAATGGTGAGAAACTAAACTCTATTCCTAAGATCCGGAAAAAGGCAAGGATGCTTCTGTCCCTAACTCCTACTCATCATTGTACTGAAAATCATAGATAGAGCAATAAGACAAGAGGCAAATAGTGTACAAATTGGAAAACTATCCTTTCTGCCAAAAATATGATTGTCCATAAAGAAAATCTCGCAAAGTGGACTTTCCAGCAAATTGGATAGAGTTGGAGACCATCATACTTAGTGATTTATCACAGAAAAAGAACATTAATCACATTAGCACAAGGGAGGGATTGGCAATCACAGGACACTGCCAGGGGAAGGAGCAGGACATGTAACTACATAAGGGAACCTGATCCTAAACCAGGGGAAGTGAGGACAAGAAGAAGGCTGAAACTTCACCTGCATGTAGATTACTTATGTGCCTAATCCTGACTTGTACCCCACATTTCTATGATAAAATAAAGAGTTGTTTTTAAGCCCTTGATGGGAATTTTGTTTTTAATTTTCATTTTAAAGATGTGGAGTACAATTCAGGTTTAGTTATACAAATGATCATTATACAGGTAAAGTTTGGGCCTCACTTTGGTCCCCACATCACCTTTTTGAGATCAGGTATCCTTATTGATGAAGTGTGCTCTGCCCACTCCCACCCCTGGCAGTTTCTCACTACTGACAATCTCTTTCTTATACTATTATGATAATACAGTTAAATTAAAAAAAAAGAAGGTTTCCAAAATTGACAAAAACAATTGAATGAACAAAATTTCCTGGAACCAATAAGCAATTACAGCAATGTTGTAGGACACAATTGTACATTTATTTTCGGTATACCAGCAATTAACAATTGTAGTTTAGAATAAACAACATAATACCATTCATAAAGCACTATAAAAAGAAGATACTTAAATATAAGCCTAACCAAATATATATACAAGAGCTATATGGAAAAATGCTAAACAAGGGTAAAATAAATCAAACATTTACATTAATGGAGGGATATTTTTGACATGGATTCAAAGACTCAATATGGTTAGGATGTAAAATTTTCCCAAATTGATTAACACAATAGCAATCAAAATTCAAGTAAGCCCTTGTATGACTATTGAGAAACTGCTTTTAAAGTTTGTGCAAAAAAGCAAGACCCCAAATAGTTAAAACAATAATGGAGAGGAAAAAAGTTAACTGGCACTATCCAACTTCAAAATTTTCTATAAAGCTGTAGTACTCCAAACAGCATGGCACTAATAAAAGAATAGACACACTAAATAATCAAACAGTATAGATAACCTAGAAATAAACTCACAAAATATAGACAATTTGTTATTAGCAAAGAAGCAAAGACAATTCAGTGAACAAAGAATGCTTCTTTCAAATAATGGTGTGGGAACAACATGACGTCCATATGCAAAAAATAAATCTTGACACAGATTTTACATATTTCAAAATAATTAATTCAAAATGGATGAGAATCTAGCTCTAATATGAAAAACAAAACTATAAATTCTAGAAGAAAATACACGTGAAATGTTTGGTGAACTTGGTTAATGACATATATAATAAAATAATGTACTCTGTAACAAAAATTAAAAATAAGTTAGACGCTATTAAATTTAAAAGCATCTAATCTATGAAAACCCCTGTTAAGAGAATGAAAAGATAAGTCACAGACTGGAAGAAAATACTTTCAAAAGACTTATCTGATAAAGGACATACAGAGAACACTAAAAATTTAACACTCAAAAACGACCCAGTTAAAAATTGTACAAACTATCTGAACACACACACACACACACACACACACACACCTCAGACAAATCCAAATTGAATGACAGTCTAAATGTTATCTGACCAATAAATCTCAAAACTGTCAAGGTCATCAAAGGAAAATCTGAGTAATTAAGGAGCTGAGGGAGACACGAGGAGTAAATGTAATGTGATATCTTAGATGGGATAGTGGAGCAGAAAAAGGTATTAGGTAAGAGCCAAAAAAAAAAAAAAAAGAAAAAAAGAAAAGAAAAGAAAAAAAAGCTGTGAAAAATTAAAGAAAGATGAATAAACTATGGACTTTAATTAATAATAATGCATTAATACTTGTTCATCTATTGTAACAAAATTTCATACTAATATATGACCTCAGTAATAAGAAAACATGTGAGGGAATGGAAAAATCTCTGTATTATATTCTCAATTTTTCTGCAAATCTAACATATTTTCAAGAGTAAATTATTTTTTAATAAGCAAAGTAGATGTTATGAGTAAAAACAAAATAAGTACTTTATCTGAGTAATCAATTTAGCATAGGCAGAACTTATAGCAGATGAAGATACTTTAATAATCTTCTGCCATTTGCACATCTTTGTAAAACTTTTAAATCCAGCTCTATACTTATGTCTGTAATATTGTTCATGAAGATGCACAAATATTTGCATTTTATTGTAACACATACCAGTTCATATCACCTCACTGTTTATTATATAAACATAGGACATCAATTAGATATTTTGATGATGTTACTCTTGGAAGGACCATAAGCTCCTTAAAGAAAGTACATTGGAATCTTTGAGATTCCAGTTGCTGAAGTCACATTGCCTTATTTGGAATCCTCACTTCATCATTTATTACTTGGAAATCACTACCAGAAAAGAAAAGTTTCCTTTCTGTGTCTCAGTTTTCTCATGTGTAAAATGTGTAAAAAAGAGAGCCTAATTTATGAGATGGCTGAGACAATCATTTGAAGTAATACATATAACATATGTAAAACTGTTCCTGGTACATAGTGCTAAATAAGTAGTTATAGTTGAAGGCAAAGATCTTGTTTTAGGCATCACTACTGGTGCCTAATAATGTTTGCCTATGGTAGGTGTTAAATCTATGTTGTACAAAAGAATAAATGCACAAGTTTTAGCATATTATAGAACGAAGAAATACATATTATTCTAAGACACTTAGAGCGAAGGGCAATGCCAAAAACCTGGTTTCTTAAAAAGTAAAATATATTGTGTCCTATCCTTGACGTGGACATCCAATATTCTTGACCTTTTACTGCTTCTTGACTCTAATTAATTTCATAAAGCAGCACAGGTAAAAAAGCCATAGGCAGCCTCTCTGAAAAGTCTTATGGACAGAGACATTAATCTAAATCTGACTAACTTGAACAAATATAATATGAACTTTAGGATCTGTTTATAATTTGTGAAAACTTATAAGTCATTTAGACACTAAATATGTGTGCCTGCTTCTAAAACCTGAAGATAGTATATATTATCTCTCTGGTAAAAGTATCATGTTTTCACAAGTAAATTAAGTGCCACCAGTTTATATCAAAGTAAACCTAATCATCTTATAGAAGAATGAGGGAAGATAATCACCTGAATTAGTCAATCAAATAATTGATTTATTTACAGAAAATAAATGAGTTTAAATTTTGAATTGTTATTTGTTAATTTTATCTGAAACAGTAAACATCAACTTAATTTTATCGAAATTTTTTGAATACCCAGAAAGAATACATCAGGTTAATGTGACACATTTCAGAAAGGTCTTCAAGTTTACTAATATAAGTGGCCCTTAAATGTTTACATCCCTAAACAAGAGATTAACTTTCTCTATTTTTTCATTGCTCACTGAAAAATGACATAATAGATTATTTCTCAGATAAGCTGGTGCATTTTTAGGCTAAATTCTCTTTTGAATTGAAAAAAATTGACAATAAATAAAGAAAACTGGCCGAATGCGGTGCTCAGCCTGTAATCACAGCACTTTGGGTGGCCGAGGCGAGAGGATTGCCTGAGTCCGGGGGTTTGAGACCAGCATGGACAAATTAGTGAGCCTTTGTCTCTACAAAAAATCACAAATCTAGCCGGGCGTGGTGGCGTGTGTCTATAGTTCCAGCTACTTGGAAGGCTGAGGCAGAAGGATCACTTAAACCCAGCAGGTCGAGGCTGCAGTGACCATGAACATGCCGCTGCACTCCAACCTGGGTGACAAGAGTGAGACTCCAACTAAAAAAATAAAAATAAAAATAAAAAATAAAGAAAACTTTATGATTTGGCTAAGCAAAGATATTTGTGAAACGAAGGTTTTTAAACCCAGGAGTATATTTTGTACTGAGATAGTATATCTGTCTCCAAAAACAGGAATAATATTTGGAACTAAATAAAACTTCAATTATAAAGGAATGATGGATAAATTGAGTGAGTAGATCTTGTTTAGTTGGAGGAGCTAAGAGAATAGGGGTCAATTAAGGTAAAATTAATTACTATAGTATGATTCAGTCATATAACCATAAATGATCCAACTAGGCATCACAAAAAAGCAGTGCTGTTCCGGGTAGAAAAGGCATTCAAATTGAGTGAATAATGATAACATTTTTCCGGAATATAATTTTATTCTCTGCTGGGCCATTGTCTGGAAATAACATGGCATCAGAATGAAGAAAAGGATTTTGCCTTCTGATGGGCAAGGATAGATAATACATCAGGGAAAAATCCAAGAGGTCATGCACAAATGAGAACTTTCTTGGCTTAATAGAGAAATAGAAATCTAGGGCAGAAAGACAAAGCAGAAATAGTAATCTATAAAGAGAGACAGGGGATGGGGTGTAGTTTGTATGAAAATGAGCATTTTGGGTGACTGAAAAAAAAAATAACCAGATAATAACCTCAAAGTAAACATGAATTTGAAATTATGTAATCTATTCCACCTTTAAAAAAAATCTTACCAGTAACTTTTTTAGACATAATTCTTTTCCCAGTAAGTCAGTGTTTGCAAAAGTAACAGGAAATCCTACTAACATGATTTAAATAAGTGAAGGAGTCATTTTTCTCATTAAAACAC
The DNA here is from genome assembly GCA_963574415.1 of Tarsius wallacei. NCBI lineage: Eukaryota > Metazoa > Chordata > Mammalia > Primates > Tarsiidae > Tarsius > Tarsius wallacei. Next base: position 14,005 of record CAUYQG010218261.1, read on the forward strand.
ATGTTGAATACACAGTACAAGGCTGAAAAAGTGGTTTGTTGAGAATATGGAAAAACTAGGCTCCTTGTTTTGTTTTTATTTTTCTTATGCTTTCATTCATTCTAATTGTTTGCATTCCACTTGCTAATTTTCCAAAGGTGAATAATACCTGTAGATATATAATGAGTTATTTGAATTAATAAATTAATTAATGAATCATTTTTAAAAATTGTTAACAGAGCACATGTAGACCCAAGATACTCATTAGCAGATGACTAAGCCACTGATTATTAGCTTGGGTAAATTAGCTCTATGTGGAAGTTATTATAAGGAATAGAGCCAATAGCTGATCTCATATTACAGTTTTGTCATCATTTCAATAAACAATAATCTGAAAGGATGAGTATAAATAGCTTTTAGAGGAAGCTTTGAACTACAGGAAGCATTTGTTTTCTTCTAATGAAGTTCAGCAGGCATCCATTTGGCTCTGAAGTCAGGTAGGAGAGTCTGCCCCTTTTAAGGAAAAGTGCAGCTGGAATTCATGTAGTGGTTAATGTAGGGCACCACCAATTTAATTAGCTTAACCACTTGAGTCCTGCTGAATGAACCTAGTACATGGGGTTAATCACTTATCAGTGGGAAAGTATAAGACACATGTGCAGGTATCGCGCTATCAGCCAGCAGGTGATAGTCTGAGCTGTGTGCTCTGCCCCGCCCACTGGGTGGCAGAGCCAGTGAAGCATTCAACCATTGAATTTCCTGGCTGTTTAACTGACTCACATACTACTCAGGACAAATTAGCCTTGTGAATTTCTTCTACTACTTTTTCTTAAATTAATGCATCTTATTTTGTTTTGTTTTGTTTTTTAGGTCGGTTTTTCTACAATATTTCTAAAACCACTTTTTTTTTTTTTTCTTCGTTGTCCTTAGAAGAAAAGACAATCATTGTTGACCACTGGGGGGGTCAACAATGGAATTTTAATGGAATTTTAATTGGTATTTAATTCCCAAATGTCACCAAATATAGATATAGGATAATACATTTTGTTTTAAGTACTAGAAAACTAATTGACTTCCAAAATATCTTTTCAACTCTTTCTTATAAGACACCAGTTTGGGAAAGTATGGCAGATTCTTCATGTTTCCAATAGCATTTCATTAACAGTTGTGTGGCAATCACTGAGTAATGACTAAAGGCTACTCTTACTCAAGAGAATATAAAATATAAAATTGACCAGAAAATATAAAGCTCAGAACAGTTATCAGATATGCATACTAACATAGAAAGCCAAACATTGTGATTAATTCAGAAAAATATAATTCATTTTATATTTAATCAAATAAATTTCTTATTCTAGAAATTTTAAACCTGTTGTAACTAAATATGTATCATATTTAGTATGGATTTGCAAGAATTAGCATATTTGAGAACTTGAGGGAAATTATGAAACTCTAATTTACACTAAGGAATACATTTTTATTAATCTTGGCCTATAAAAAAATAATTGAGTCTTATCTATGAATAATTTTTGTCAAAGACAACAAATTGGAAATAAAGTTTTTGATGATGTTAAGCTTTCTTTCAGTCCAACACAGAGAGTGAATATTGAATAAAATTAGATTAAATACTTATAAAAAAGATACAGAGTCCTCTCTATATGTTTCATTTTGTTATACAGAGACAGTAAAGAACTTATAGTAAAAGATAATATTTCTCACCGAAAACTGAGATGGATTCAGGCTGATTTTCCAATATCTATCTGCAACTCAACTGGAGACATGAAAGCTAAGTGTCAATACTTCCTATTCACTTCCCTGGTCACTCTTATTTTTTTTTTTTTTTTTTTTTTGAGTCAGAGTCTCACTCCATCGCCCAGACTGGAATGCAGTGGCCGCTCCCGGCCACCGCAGCCTCGACCTGCTGGGCTCCGGCGATCCTTCCGCCTCAGCCTTCCGAGTAGCTGGAACTACAGGCGCGCGCTACCACACCCGGCTAATTTTTTTATTTATTGTAGAGATGAGGTCTCGTCAAGTTGCCCTGGCGGGTCTCGAACCTACGGGCTCAGGCAATCCACTCACCTCAGCCTCCCAAGGCACGGGATTACAGGCTGAGCCACCGAGCCCGGCTTCCTGGTCACTCTTAAATGGGCATGTCATCATATCACTGACTACAGACAATGAAAAGTGTGTGGAAGTCAACTGTGCGACTTCTGAGCAGAAGTATTTAATAGTTGTGACTTGATTTTTTCCACCTTCTTTTTGCTACTCTTTCAACTGGGGAGGTTGTTTATTATAGTCTATTTAGTTACAGTATGGTAGAGCCTCCATCAGCCTGGATCACTGACTCACTGTTGAGAAAGCTGTTGCCCTGGACATTTTCCAAGTTCAAACAGACTTTAAGTTGCTGAGAAATAAACCTTGTGTTTTTGCATGACTAAGATTTTGACTTTTGAGTATGTGTTGCAAAAGTATAACCTATCCTATGCTGACTGCTAAATTATTAACCAAACATGGAACTTTTGATTCTGTTGGGAAAAAAAAATGACTTTTTTTTCACAACCACTGGATATTTTATAATTTTATCTGATTCATCCTAACTTTATATGTATCTATTTTAAACTGCAATAAATATGGGGTTTTTTTTATCCATTATTTAGAACTGTATACTAACCTCTTCTGAATGTGAGAGAAAACAGTAATGCTTGACAAGCCATCCCTTGCTACTTAACTTGAGTCTGCAAACTGACTTAAGACTTTAATTCTTACAAATTTAGTTGATAAGCACTTTGGATCAAATAAAGCAAATTCTAAGTAATTACTCACTAGATGATTTTAACTTTATTATTATTCTCATTTATTTATTATTTACCAAATATTTTATTGGGATCCCATTATGTCAAGATGTGTTTGTGACTTGGGTTACAAACCGTGAAAAAGATTGACAGTCTCACACAATGATCTTACGTGGCAAGTTTACCTTTCCATACCACAGTTTTGCCAAACTACCTGAATTTATTGCAAGTGCCCAGAGAGGGAATGCCCACTATGATGTCACATGTTTAGGCAGCGTGAAGTCATTCATTCCTCACCTTCCCTTTAAAATGACATTTTATTTTTTTTCTATCCACTGCTTCTGTACATATGAAATTGATGTATTTTAGATGTCTCAGTCATCTATTATTAATGGGAAGGTCTTATAATCAGAAGGGGTAGATATTTTTGGAAAGTTTTCAATATTCATTCATTTTCAACCAATCACCTAAGTAATACTGAAAATACACATCTAGAATTAATCATGAATTCAAAGGCCTACATTACTATGTGTATTCAGTCACGCGCTGACTGAATTTCATTCTATCATAATATAAAATAGTTTATAGTCTCCCAGAGACATCATAGCCTTCCATTTCAATTTGTCTGTGACCAAGCTGTTATCACTTGTTCTATAATTCTTCTTAGCCTTTCATCATCTCAATTTATCATTTTCATCTTGAACATATCCTCCCAATAGAAGCTTTGCTGACACAACCATGTAGAACTAAGTGTCTTTTTCTATGTTAACTTGTCCTCTGAGTATATATACTTTTGTAAGGAAATTATCATATATACAAAACATTTATTTATCTGCTTTTAGGTCTTATTAAATTTTAAGCACTTTGGAAAAAAACCACTTATTCTTAATTATCTTTATGTTTTTCAATAAAAAAGAATGCCCAGCAGACACAATTGTGAGACAATAAATATTTTTGAGCCATTGATCGATAAAAGCCTTTGTTATTTTGAAGGTAAAATATCATCTGGATACAATAAATTCTGAAGACATGATTTGTCATTCATATACAAAAACTCTATCATAACCAAAACACATTTTTATTTTGGCCAAGTTCTGTTGCACTTTGAAAGATAACATAATTGGGAACTCGAGCAAATACATATTCAAATAATAAGAGCTGTCTCATAATTTATGAGTTTGAGAAAGTTATTTACCTCAGTTTGGTCTTCTATAAAATTGGAATAGTAGTAAAAACATCTAATTTGTATACCAGAGCAGTGATTGAATGTAGAAGGGTGTATGAATCATACTTAACTCATACTAGTTTATCTTAAAATTAAGTAACATTATGCATGTTTAGAATACCAAAATATTATAAAAATTTAATGTTATGTTCCCTTATATTACTCATAATTCTAACACATCTGCCTAATTAAATTTCTTCTAGTAATATACTTTGTCAACTATTAACTATTATATATAAACATATATGTTCATAACAAACACTTGACTGTTCTCCCAGAATGTTCTCACAATAAACCAATATCATTGCTTGTTAGAAAAATAAAATTGCCTTCTATAAAGCTAAAAAATGGTATATAAAAATTAGTTGTTGTATGTAACTAAAATATTGCCTTTACACACTTGTTTGAGATTTCTAACATAAAAAAATTTAGCCATTTTTATATAGGCCAGATGAATTAAAATCTATCTATATACATGTTTTTTATTTCTACCTCTGTAAAATATTCTGAGTCATTGTTTTAGTATCTGACATTTGATTCAAGCTATCCTCTGACTTTATTATCTTATTCTCCCTACCTGAATCAAAAATCACTTTTCAAGGGCTTTTAACACAATTCTACTAAAACCCACTTGTATGCTGAAACTGCCCATTCTTGTCCTCCAGAAACTTTAGAAATACTCATTAATTAATTAATTTTTCAATTCAATATTTATTGAACATTAATTGTATGTCAGGTGTTAATTTAGGCATTTAAGGGAGATTTGTATCATGATTTTGAGAAGATTATTTACCTCAGTTTACTCTGTAAATAATAAATCTAACAGGTGGATCATTGTCATTGTGATGCTCACATTTTGAAACATCTCTATTTGATTATACACTTGATAGTTTTATGATGTCCTTCCTACCAAAATAATTCTGATACTGTAATCCTATTGCCATTGTATTTTCTGTGTAAGGTGACCTTGTTATCATGGAACATCACCTGAATCCATGAGTAGATTGCAAAATGTTTCCAGCTGTTGGTTCCCATAGCTTGACCATTACTTACAAAGAAAACTTTCTTTCTTTAAGTAATATTTAGACTTTTAGAAGGAGACCTCATCTCAAAAGGGGAAAATGTCTATAGTTAAAAACTTCTATTGGTTTTTCTACTTCCATCTGCATTCTAAAACTCAAGGTTCTTGGTAAATGTCAATTTGGGTAGATTTGGTCTTGGTGGTATCAAAAGAAACTTCTCTTGGGAGCTGAAATCACTACTTCTTAGAATTTGAATGCAAGTTGTAATAATAATCTATTGGAACAGAATGTTTTGATTATTCATAGTTTTTTTTTTTTTCCTCTTTAGGTATCCATGTCCCATATTTTCCACTGTTTTTTTTCAGATATATCAGAATAACTTAGGATAGGGTTTAAGCTCTACTTCCTGAGATATTTCAAGGCCTAGGCAAATGAGAAAAATCATGGTGCCAGTTTCTGTGACCCAAAACATCCCAGAAGTGTTAGAAGATGGGAGACGAAAATTGAAGCTTGCCAAGTTCCATCTATCTATCTATCTATCTATCTATCTATCTATCTATCTATCTATCTATCTATCTATCTAATCTATCTATCCATCTATCATCATCATCTATCATCTATCTATATTATATTTATATAAAATGTATATGTATGTGCGTGTAATAAATATTGGCACACACTGATTGGTACACAAGACTTTGGTAATTTCATGGTTGTTTTAGCTACCTATTGTGTAACAAATTACTGCAAAACATAATGGCTCAAAACAGCAATTAAAATTTATCTCAGGCAGTTTATCTGGTTCAAATACTTTGGAGCAGCCTACTTGGGTGATTGTGGCTCAGGCCAACGCAGAGTAGATGCTGTGGTAGATGCTTTCAGAAATGAGGCACAAATGCATCCAGCATGTTGTTTTCTGTTCACAATTAATAGTTGTCTTCATGACCAGAAATTGTCAACAACAGAAAAGATTCCTCACTGAGCAGACTGCATCCAATGAATTCAGGTCCACAAAGCCTCACATTCTTGTTTGATATGGGAAACAACAAAAAAACAAAAAAGCCACAACAGCTCCAGCACTCTCTGTTGGATCAGTTGAGGTCTCTTTTTTACTTTCATTAGAGATCAAATTCTTCTTCTGCCCAATCCTTTTTTATTAAGTAATTCTCAGTGAAAACTCCTGCATGCATGTTTTAGAGTTTTAACATTCAAGTTCCAAGAAGACACAAACTATGACTTTCTTTTTTTAAACTAGGATTAGTCCAATAATGTAGACTCTTAAACCGAAACTGGATTACTTACTGGAAAGCTGGTAATGAGAAATCACCACTAATATGGATAGATCACTAGTAGCTCCTGGTATACAACTGTGTTGAAATTATCAAACTATCACTGGAGATACACTGGGATGGGATATCAGTGGAAGGGAGTGTGCACAAAGATAAAATATCTCCTAATTTTGAAATGTATAAGAGAAATAGTATTTGGAGGGATTATTTCATTAATTGGCTATTCAATCATATATTTCTGTAATACAGGAATAGGCTGAGATAATACCTAACCAATATAAGTTAAAGCATGAATAGCAAAGAAATTTCTTGGCAAAATATAATTTCTCATCTCCTGCAGCCAGAGGTCAGAAAAAGCTGAGTATCAAGCTTAAGACTTACTAGAGAAACACATCTCCAAATAAGTTGACTCTCAACTCTAAAAAGTCAACTATATCAACCAAAAAAGTCTCAATGCAAATAAATTACAGGGTGAGAACTTACTGGTGAATGAAGCTGAAAATATTCCATCCCCAGTCTTGTCTTTGATCTTTCCAGGCCTACAGAAGCAGTGTTTTCTCCTTGTTAAAGTCTCATAAGTCCCTCGCCTCTTTCTTGAAGACATTCAAAGTTTTCTGTCTTCAAGGACAACATGCAGTCTCCTTGGGATCTAACTCTACCTCTTTTTCTGGGAACTACACAAATATTCAATTTCAGTCTCTATATAATCTAACCAAGAAATAGCTTGGTGTGCTAAGAGAAGAAAGAGACTGAACAAAGGAGTACCAAGTCAACAAGTGTAGGTAGGAACCTGGGAAGTATATATGTGACTGAACCCTAAAGTTGCTGTATCAAAGAGAATGGAATGCAAAGTTGAATAAGAAGAGTTTTAAGAAGAGTTTTTAATATGTGGAGACCCTATCTTGATATAGAATTTCATACCCTGGTGAATATCCTTTGAAACAGTAAAAATATGTTACTATGTTGGCAATGGGAATCTTGGAAAAAGGAATGACCCACAGTAAATGAAAGGAGGAATAAAAAGGATCAAAGAGGTGGACCCACTTATGTGGATATACTGCATGAGGAGCTAAAACTCACTGGTTTTCTCTATTTTGTTGGAAAACTCAGGATGTTCTTTGTACACCAAAGTAATAAAGGATGCATTGGTAAGAATTTCACTAGTTTCATTAAGTTAATTGTTAGTGTTATCTGTTGGTCTGGACTAAAAGTAGGATATTAATTACAAAATTGAGTTCAATGATTACAAAGGACATGGTATTAATTGTTTTAATCTGGATAGCAAAAGCAATCCAAGATAGATGATCAGGAGGCTGAAGTCTGCCACGCCTAAAAGTAGTTAAATCTGTTTTTCAGTTTTCAGTCTTTGTCCCAACTTACCACATATAGAAACTCTTGGCAGAAAAGTAGGGACCTTCATAAGAATGAACAGTTACAACAAGTTGGCGAGTATATGATTTCACAGTCATTCCCCAAAGGAACATATGGAACTTCACTTAGTTAACTGTGCCTAAGGGAAAGGGATATTCATTGAACTTTTGGACAGAGTACAGTTTGACATTGATAGCATGGGTTGCAAATCATCATCCTATTTTCTTTATTAGAATTAGAGTCAATTGGAGACCAAGCATCAAATGAGTTACTGGCCCAAATCCGGGTCTCAATGCATATACTGGTCCATAGATGTGTGCATATGAGTTTTATATAACAAAAATTTTCAAAGACTGCATTAGTCTTAACAAGTCTCAGTTTCATTTAAGGCAAGCAGGGCACACATCAGGCATCTCATTTCTGCACTCTTGTTCTGTTTATGTAAGAAAAATAGCTTTTTTTCTGTAAAATGTTAGCACTGGACCAGTTAACGTGCAATGTATAGCACATATCTAAAACATCTAAATACTGTTAATAGTCTAGATTTGGTGTTTATAGAAATTACAGAAAACTTCTTACTTGGAATTAGAAAGTCATGGTGACACTGCATCTTTTTATGGTGTGCCTTTTTCGTAATATATTCAAGAAAGTTAGAATCAATTGGCAGAAGATTTTGATTGGAGGATCTAAATTCATTAGGAGATGATAAAAGGGTAGCAGTAATAAAGACAATTGGAGATAGTACAGGTTATTTCTCCAGATGGATAATAAAAAGAATAAAAAGCTTTGTAAAACTTTGAAGAATTCGGGTATTCCACATGTACCGTAATAAAATAAAAGTCATCAAAATGGAAATTCAAAGACCTATAAAAGAATGACATGCCTCAGTAGGTAGCAAATATAAAAATACGTGTTTCTGAAAAAGAAATTATAGGATCTAAAACAATATAATTAATATAATAAACTAATATATGATTGATGCCAAGGAATATCATCACACACATATAGACACACACATACGCTTACACTTCCTTGTGAGTATTGCAAATTGGAATTCAACCAGATGTCACTTGCTGTGGGAGTTAGGGTGAATACTGGGAAGTATGGATTATGAATATGATTATATCCATACTTTCTTATACCATTGCATTATTTATTAATGTGACATGTAGACTAGGAGTTAATGTAGAAATATTAATGTGTCTTTATGACACACAAACTAATTTTTAACTTAAATTTATTTTTAATTTAACATTCTATGAAATTCAAAGGATACAATACCTATTCCTGATATGTGAAAACTAAAAGAGAACTATCCAGGAATACCAAACTTCACATAACTATTTTTCCCCCCAATTTTTCACATTATTTGAAAGAACTTTTATTTGTTTGTTTGTTTGTTTGTTTAAAGTTGGGGTCTCACTCTGTTGCCCATATTGGAGTGCAGTGGCATGATCATAGTACACAGCAACATCTACTTCCTGGGCTCAGGAAGTCCTTGCTCCTTAACCTTCTGAGTATCTGGAAATACAGATGTGTGCCACCACACCCAGCTAAGTTTTTTTATTTTTTGTAGAGATAATGTTTTACTTTGTTGCCCAGGTTGATCCTGATCTCTTGGCCTCAAGCAATCCTTCTGCCTGGGCCTCCTAAAGTGCTGGAGTGACAGGTGTGAGGCACTGTGCCTTGCTTAAAAATTTTTAATACACTATCAATGACTTTAAATATGTAGTAAAGATATAATATAAATATGATATAATTATGTAATCAAGATGCCACAAAAATAAGAATTTTGTTGTTTGAAAGCATATGTATATCATACATATATATCATATATATATATATATATATACACACATACAAATATTAATGAATATAATCCTTTTCCTTATTCACCAGAAATTATATTGCTATAGTGGCATAACAAATCTAGTAATTGCTTTATATTGGACATATCAAAGAGAAATAATTATAAAAGTTGTTTTCTTTTAAAATATGCCCCAATACTAAGATTTTCTTTTTATTCTATAAAAATTGCTTTATGTAAACAAATTTTAAATCTACTTATTTTTGCAATGTTGAAACAAACATTCTAAGTAACATGATAATGGCATGGTAATTAGAGTCATGTTTTTAAAAGCAATAACGCTTTCTATTGCATTATCTTAGTTATGTAAGCCAAAAAATATTTACTTTGTATATTTTGTATTCATATTAATTTTTTTATACTTTCATAAGGCTACAAACTTTACTACTTGAGAAATAATTCTTAAGTAATCTCTTCATAGTAAATAAAACTAAATGAATCAACAATGCAAGGTAAACATCTTAATAAGTGAGACAGCATTTGAAATTGCACATTTTGCAAAAGTATATTGTATCAAAATTTTTTAATATTTCATATATTGAGTCTTATGAAATTTGGAAACCTTAAACCCCATCTTTAAATTATGCAGTTTATGTGGTATATTTGCAATAATATTTTACTTTAAACTATTAAGATACATTACCTTATATAGTTATATGTCTCTATCCTATACATAAATATAAAATTTAAAGTATTGACAAAAATATGTCTGCATAAGAATGTCAGCCCTAGAATATTTATGTATGATCCTAAAATATACCAAGAAACATGAAGCGGAGATTGGGGAGGAAAGTATTGTTTTCTTCAGTTGATTATCTCTCATTTGAGGAATTGTCTTTTCCTTGGCTTTTGTAAGTCTGTTTAACTTTTCTTATTCATTTGATAACTTGGGGGCCCTTTCTCCAATCACTTAATAAAAGTATTTACTAATAGTCAATGCAATTCCAGGATTCTCCCACTTTCAGATATTGTCCAGCATATTTCCAGAGTTTCAATCATTATATCTATGAAATGTAACCCCTAAATTATAATTCCATACATGATTATTACTATAAGTAATTATTACTGGAGTCTCCTATCTCCAGTATGTTGCAGGACATTTCTACTTGAATATTGTATTCTCAAGTCAAAAACGTCTGAAATCTAATTTGTAATTTTTATCATTAAGCCCACATCTCCTTCGCTTTTAATATTCTGCTAATATTATTATTTCTTTTCTTGAGCAGTAAACACATTATTTCAGTTTTTTTCTTTTTATTCTCTTTTGGACAATTTTCATTGTTATTAATTATTCTTAAAAAGCTTAATATACCATTCTGGTTTTCAAAAAGCCATTAATAACTAATGCTTAAATAATGTAGCTAAAATCATTAAGTCTTAATTTGCACCTTGTAGGATAATGACAGATAATTTTCTCTCTTATAGAGTAGGTGGCAACCCTAAATTTGTGGTGAATACTTTTATAAAAGGGCAATTCAACATAGTTCAAAGTCTAAATTATTGATTAGGACATAAATTTAGTAACAGGAGAAATAGATTTTGAAAATTGAATATTCGATATACATCAAAAATATACATTTTTGCTATTATATATGCAGCACATTTATTGTTAGTTTTTTGCAAATATATTTTTATTAAGATTTAACTTAATATGTAAAGTATTTTTCTAAGCAGTGTTGTATTATAAAACAGTTTAAAACTCTCTTTATTTTTATTTTTTATTTTTTAATTTCTGTAAAGTTGTGATCTTGCTATGTTGCCCAGCCAGGCTGATCTCAAACTCCTGGCCGCAAACAATCTTTCCACCTTTGCCTCCCAAAGTGCTGAAATTACAGAGATGAGCCACTGCACAGAGACTAAAAATAAATAAATAAATAAATCTGTTCTCATATAAATTACCTATTTCAAATTTCTAGATATCAGGCAAATTTTAAAAGTTCATACATATATTTGTTATTTTTAAGTTATAGGTCATCATGGCAGTGATAAAATACCAAGACTAATATTAAATATATATCTATATTTATGTATAACAAGGGTACCTGCATAATGAACAGTTGTATAGTTAACCCTGAATTGTACCCCACATCTTTAAAATATTTTTTAAAAAGCAATAAAGTTATAATTAGTTTCAAAAATTCAGATCTAGAGAATTTCCTCTTGAATAAACATTGCTAGTTTGAAGTGCTATGTCAGAATTGGTGACATATTTAGTAACCATCTAAATGAAAACTTTCTATCTAAAAAGCTTAAATTTTGCTAAAATTTTGCAGCTTTTGAAAATACTTTAATTGAGAGTTTGGTTAAAAATTAGTTTTAGATGAAGTTATAATTAAATGTATAGTATGTTTAAGCCTGACTATTCAGTTGATATAAACTTCTGGTTTTGAGGGTTTGGCAAGAACATTAATTATATCAAGAAATATGTTTACCTGTGGGTAGATGGAGGATTGCGAATTAAATCATAGATGACGCCGGGCTCGGTGGCTCAGCCTGTAATCCCACGCCTTTGGGAGGCTGAGGTGAGTGGATTGCCTGAGCCCGCGGGTTCGAGACCCGCCTGGGCAAGCGAGACCTCATCTCTACAATAAATCAAAAAATCAGCCGGGTGT
>CAUYQG010218263.1:0-11200 GCA_963574415.1 Tarsius wallacei
TTTTGAGTTGGAGTCTCACTTTGTCGCCCAGACTGGAGTGCAGTGGCCGCTCCTGGCCACCGCAGCCTCGACCTGCTGGGCTCCGGCGATCCTTCCGCCTCAGCCTTCCGAGTAGCTGGAACTACAGGCGCGCGCTACCACGGCCGGCTAATTTTTTATTTATTGTAGAGACGAGGTCTCGCCAATTTGCCCAGGCGAGTCTCGAACACGCGGGCTCAGGCAATCCACTCACCTCAGCCTCCCAAGGCGCGGGATTACAAGCTGAGCCACCGAGCCCGACGTTTTTTTTTTTTTTTCTGAGTTGGAGTCTCACTCTGTCGCCCAGACTGGAGGGCAGTGGCCACTCCCAGCCTCCGCAGCCTCGACCTGCTGGGCTCCGGCGATCCTTCCACCTCAGCCTTCCAAGTAGCTGGAACTACAGGCATGCGCTACCACACCCGGCTAAGTCCCTCTCCTTTTTAATAAGGATAAGGCCAACATACAACATTTTCATTTTTCAAAGTAGTCTCACATGCATGGTCTTATTTGATAACCACAATTCTTCTAGAAAATAGGAAAGACTATTTTCTCTGTATTGCAGGTGCAGAAACAGAGACTTAGAAACTTTCCCAAGAGCATGAAAGCAGAAATTGCCAATCAGGTGTTGAATTCAGTCTTCTGATCCCCATTTCAATGTGCTTTTCATTGCATCACATTTTTAGAAATTAAATTGACTCTAAATGTATAACTTTCTTTTCTCTTTCACTTACACCATCTGTAACACTAAGTCCTATCCTTTTCAGAGGGAGAACAGAAATTCTTTTGCATACAGGTAAAAACATTTTTGCCAAGCACTTTTAAATCTGAAACATACCAGAGTCAACCAGAGGCAAGGTCATCATTATTAGTCAAGTCAGAGAGAAATTTATGTCAATTTTACTTTTATTCTCCAATGTCTTGATTCCACTGTATTTTCCAGAGGACTTTCATTTCAATTCTGGTTATCCACACCCTACTTTCACTATGCTGGGGAGCAAATCTTTTAGCACAAGTAGATCTCTTGTTTTGGGGTGTTATGGAAGAAAAGTCACAAAAACAAATACAATTTTTTACAGTGTCAGTGCTACTTTTCCCAGAAACAAAGGAGTACAACTGTTTATCACTTATGCATCACTCTAAAACTCTTCTCTCCTGTTTCCATCAGTAGTCTTAGGATTCAACAGCTCCATATGCTTCCAGGGGATTGCCTATTGTTGAAAATACAGCAACTGATTGGGAGTTTCACCAGGACTCTAGTCTTAAGAGGTAAATATATAACTACCCAACCCCTCCTGAGTCGTGTCCTAGCCGAGCCATCACTTTTAGCAAGACGCTAGGCTCTTCACCACTTACCCACTGTCTGTGAGATGCATAAAGAGTGTGGCAGGCTTACTATCAGCACTTACCCCTTACATACATTACCTGCATGTCCTTTCTACTTACTTCTCACACCACACGGTATTTTTAATCTTCATTTTTCAGATGATAAAACTGGGACTCTGAGACATTAAGTAATAAACCCAAGATAATACATTCAGTATGAGATAGGACCAGAATTCCAAACTAGGCCTGTGGTTATACTAACTACTATGCTAATATATGCTATGCAACTGTATGCTATACTGTATTATAGTAAACAATACCATGCCATGTCATTTTGTATGACTCTAGACTATACCACTCTATACCATATCACTCTACACTATACTCTAGTACACTACACTAGATTATACTATGTCATACTATACTACACCACATTATGTTATACTGTAGCACAATATACCATACCGGATATAGTATACTATCCTACAATATATTACCTATAAAAACTATACTACACTGCACTCACTGTACTATTTGGCAGATTTAAGTAAGTATCGCTATAACTGGACATCATGGAGGAGATACCTAACACTCTGGAATGACTTACTGATCACGCTTTAAAGACTACATGACACTTAGCATACAATGCTAATGCAGTAGCTTTGGAAATCCTATTGCCTAGGAAATGTTTAATGGTTTTGCTCAGGAAATGTTGATGCATTTGACTAATGGCAGAACCATTCTGAGTTTAGGCTCTAAGCAAAAGGAAAATTTTTCCCCAAAAGAGATTTTAAACAACCCTGATATCACAGTTTTAGAAGAATATCTCCTAATGTGAAATATATGAATATATTACATGAATAACTTTGTTAGAATGTTAAGAGAAATGATTCTAAAATGAAGAATAATTTACCCAAATTATTCTTCAACAAGTCACGCTTTTCCTTTTTTCTTTCAGTGTGTGTCCAAATGTATATTTTTACATGTTAAAATGACAGGACAGATATAATTTTATAGTTGACTTCCATTATGCCAAGCTTTTTTTAAAAAGTATTTTAATAGAAGAAAGAAGGATACTTTTTATATCAAATGAAACTGCATGGCAAAGATTAAAAAGTTGTTGATGAGGCTTGCCTGGAATATAAATATTTTCTGTACTTAGCAACTTAGACCTAATGGGTTATTTCCTTTGATTTAAGCCACAAAATTGGAGCCATATTTATACTGAGAGTGAAAGCCAGCAAGTAAAACCTAGCAAACAATACCCGCTCTTCTGGCCTTGAGAACTTTGGTTTGTCCAAAGTTAAATGGGAGCCACCTGTGTTAGATTTGTACCCATCCAATAACTGACTAATATTCGTAAAATATCCTGAGAGCTAGCCAAGGAAGTAGACTGAAATCAAATGCTTCTGCTAAGTAGAAATGGCACATCAGTAGACAAGTGTGATGCCAGAAGGGCACAAAAGCAGAGAAGATTCTAGGCAAAGGGCACGAAAGCAGAGAAGGCTCTAGGCAAAGGGTGCAATCCTTTTTCTGTTCTTCAATAAATAAGAATGAATAAATGAGCTTGCACTGTGCACCTAGTGAAGGCTGGATCTCATGGTCGTGTATGTGGTGTTACAAATCACATGGCCATCTGTCCCTTCTTCCGCAAATAGAAGCTGCTTGGGTAAACGTTAATTTCTACAACATCCTAAAAAGTGTTCAAAAGTGAGTTAACAAAAATTGTGTTGAAATTGACTTGTGGTAATGAAAGCGTATGACAAGGAGTGAAAAATATCTCCCCTGGGAGTTGCCAGGGCAGCCAGCATTGAGCCACGGGAATTGGTACTAGGTCCAGTCAGACTTATGACAACTTCACTAACAATCTGCAAAAGGGAGTGGATGGTTCATTAATAAAATGCACAGATGAAATGGAATGATTGATTGGATGCAAGAAAGCAGAGACATTAGTGATGTTAGTAAAATGAGATGCAACTTAGGGAAATGCTCACTCATCTATTTAGACAGAAAATCACCAGCTGAAGCTCATTTAATAAGAGCAATTAGTCCAGAAAGCACCATTGCCAGCAGAGATCTGGAGGTGATGCTGGGAAGGTTAGGTAGAGAGGGGAGGCTGAGCCAGAACAATCAGATCTTTTCTCTGGAAAAACATTACAACGTTTGGCCAATATTCACCAGCTTCCCACAGCTCCTGACACTCAGTCAGAGCCTCTGAAATTCATTCTGCTCTGCCTGGAGGTGAGCATGTCCTCTGACTTCTAGCTCTGACTGAGAAGATAACTCCAGATGGGCGTCCCCATCTGCACAAGGAGAGGTTGATGGCATTTAATACTTTCCTGCTCCTGAATTGTACCCTACATCTTTAAAATAAAATATATATTTAAAAAATGCTTTACTGCTTTGAGGCAGATAACTTGATCAAGGCCAGAGATGTGAGTCCAGACCCAGGATTGAGACCAGGAGTATTCCTGAATAGGCCTGGGAATTGTGTCTTAATTTCTGGTCTCTAGCTGATCACAAGTTTTCTGAGGTAAAGTTGGAACCCACCAAAACTCAAGCCACTTTTCATTCCAGCACTTACAGGAAGTAGATCATGGACAACTTGCTGTTTGCTACTGCATATCACTTCTATCAGTTTCTAGGCAAACCCTAATGATTCTAAATAAAATTTGCATTTGGTGTTACATTTGTCTTATAGCCTTATGCTGACCTTGTTCTCATTAGTTCCCTTATTAACGGTCACTCTTGCCAGGATCCTGCAAAAATGGCTGCTCATTAGTTAAGAAACAGCTATTTTAACTATGGAGTGAGGAAGCTGGGAACAAAACTACTAGTTCCTCATTAATATGTATAAATGTTCTTCTCAATACATGGGTGCAAAAAAAATCATTACATTTCTTAATTTTTCCAAATCAAATTAAATCTGCATGCATTGAGAGAAAAGCCAATGTCTTAATTTACAAGAGGCTTGGGGGACATATTCAATCCAGAAAAATAGGAAGAGTGCCTCTGGTTTGAGTGCACGATGATTGCACACAAAGGACCACTTGATGTACAGGTTCGCGTCTTGCCTCAAAAATGGGTATTGGCTGGGTACAGTGGCTCATGCCTATAATCCCAGCTCTTTGGGAGGCCAAGGTGAGAGGATTGCTTGAGCCGAGGAGTTTGAGACCAACCTGGGCAACATAGCAAGACCTTATCTCTACAAAAAAATTTAAAAAGTTAGCCGGGCATGGTGATGCATGGTGATCATGCCACTGCACTCCAGTTATTATACCAGCCAAAGCCTAGAAGGCTCTATCAGCCCATCCATCAGCTTTTATGGGGTGAGGACCTCTGGGAACATGGAAACCACTCAATAAATAGGAAATGTTAATGATATGGTCCAAGTAAACACCAAGTCCTCATGACTGGACATTTCCTTCCCGTACCTAAAAGTGACATGGGACACTATTGTAGCTATAGTCCCAGCTACTTGGGAGGCAGAAAGACCTGAGCCCAGGATGTCGAGGCTGCGGTGAGTTGCAATCGTTCCACTACACTCCAGTCTGGGCAACAGAGTGAGATCCCAACAAACAAAAAAATGAATATCATTGCTATTCAGTCCTGCTGCCCATGGCACCCATGTTTTCTGTGACCACAGGACTTGCTCTCTGGTCCTGCTAAGGTTCTCAAGGTTGTAGCACTGTGAGTCCATGCTCCGGGCATCCGTAAACTACTCTGTAAAATCTTGCACATCCTGAGATTGGAGCAGATAGGACTTCACCAGCTAAAGCATAGGTTTTGAGAAAAGAAAATAAACTGGTTTACCCTCCCTCCATCACCTTCTTGAGCCTGAGCATTAAAAGGCTCTTAAATCTGCCCCAAGGTAAGGGGAGTTCATGCCTTCTGCACAAATAGACTGATGGCCCTTTTGACTGGGGAGAGGAGGAGAGAGCTTCCTCTCTTATTGTTCAGTGATATCCTATTCCCCATTAGGAATTTCTCCACCATGTTATCAGCCACATTGCCCTATATGTTCATCTCAAGTTTAAGGCTCATGGTTTTTAAATCCTGAAAAAAAATAAAATGTTTCAGGGTATAATCCAGTCTACTATCTAAAACCAAATTCCCTAAAATAAATTACTTCATCATTTTTAAGTCATTCATAAAAGCTTATTTTAAATTTATGGTTACAACATTTGGAAGCAGTAAGGATAACTGTGTGAACACAAATATAAGATACTACATGTCATAGTTTAGTTTGCCAAAGAAAAAAATGGCAACCGCTGGCAGAATTAACATAGTTATGTGAGTTTTAAATCAGAAAGTATCTACAAAGTATCTGATGGGCCGTGGGTTTGAATGCAGCACCATGAATCTGGGTTTCTTCAAGGTTAAGGTTAATTGATCACTGTTCCATTCCTGACATGGAGAACCAAAATCCCACTGGCAACCCTCTCATATCACTTTAGTCCAGACCTTTTTACCCCACGGCCATCTCTAGGGCTCTGAGTCCAGCACATACATCCCTCGTGCTCTGTGACATAAAAAGACCAGTTTCAAGGTGCAGCCCTCTGAGCATGTAGGTTGTGATCTATGTCCAACATGAGTTCTAGACCTTCTGGCCCAGCTGTGATGGACTCAACTGAGGAGAAGGCTTCTCTTGGTTCATACCCACTGCTGGAGCCAAACCATTGCTTGTCAAATATCAACTGGATGCCACCATCCAGCATTCAAGAGAAAAGATCTGACATTTCCCAACCCTTGCAGCCTTTGCTTCTGTTGTTTACGGCATGAAGCCTCCACCTGCTTCACTGGTGTTTCCCTTCAGCCATTACAGCGGCGGCTGCTGAGATTACATTTAATGTCACCCTCAATTAACCTGACAGGATACAGCCCTTCCAAAACCCCTCCAGGACTTAGAGAAAAGAAGAAGCTTAGGGTAGGAAACTGAAAAGGCTTTTATGTTCCTGGCTGTTCTGCAGGTAAATCTCTCAGAAAATTGCTGTTTTATTGTTTCCAGGCACTGAGCTCACATTATACCAGCCAAAGCCCGGAAGGCTCTGTCAGCCCATCCATCAGCTTTTACCAGTGAGGACCTCTGGGAACATGGAAACTACTCAACAAATAGGAAATGTTAATGATATGGTCCAAGTAAACACCAAGTCTTCACGGCTGGACATTTCCTTCCTGTACCTAAAAGTGACATGGGACAGTATTATCAGGAAATGTTCTTAAAAGCATATACGAGGTGTGTGCGTGCAAGGCTTCATTTGTGCACTCAAAATGGAAGATCAAGCCAAAGCCACAGGGGACTTCCAAAGGAAATGAATGTTTCTTAGGGAACCTTTCTTTTCTCCAGAAATTGGATTATACACAACCCAGAATTATTACAGTCTTCACTGCAGTAATGGGCCATCAGACAAATTAGTCTTATTATTTAATCACTTACTAGTTTTTAACCAGCATCTGAATAATGCGAGTTGTCCAAAAAACACTCACAATTTGGCTGAAAGATAAACAGGAACCTCTGTAGTATTAGAACTATAGCTAATCTACCACCCTTCTCATGTTGGAATCTATTGAGCATTTTTACAATATAATGAACCGTTATTTTTCTGAATGATCTTAATCATTACAAGGCAGAGACCACCCTAAAATGCTCAGGTGTACATAGCACTAGAGAGTCATTAATGCTCATTAACGCTGAGAAATCAAACTGCTCCCTGACAAGTGATTCAACACCTAGAATTTCATCAAAGAGCACAGCAGAGAAAAACATTGAAAAGACTGAAGGTGACGATGTTGTCATTGTTCTTCCAGGTTGTCGTAGTCACTTTTGCTGCTTTTGTTCCAATGAATACAAATTTCATCCTAATGTTGTAATGATGTACCTAAATCGTTTTGTTCCTGTGAGATGCCCCCACCCGCAGCAGGCACAGGAGCACATGGCAGGAAAATACCAGAAACAAGAGTTCCAGGCTGACATTTGGAATTTACTCCAGCTGTTGTAATTGTGGCTGAACATTGGTTGTTGTTGTTGTTGTTGCTGTTGCTGTTCTTGTTGCTGTTTTAAGTAAGTTGTATAAAGTGACATTGTTTTATAACATTGTTAAAAATCACAACTTGAATCTGATTTTGAAGTGCACATTCACACTGTTTATGAGAAGTTTGAGCAGGTTGTCTCTGGACCTAAATAAATTTGTGCTTTATTTCTACTCAGAAGAAAAGAAAGCATTTTTATTTGTAAAATTATTATTATTATTATTATTTAAATCATGTTCTAAGAAGTCTGATAATATTCTAGTTGTTTTGAGGCATTTGTGCTACCAGACAACGAAAATCTAAAGCCTTTTATAGAAATGGCATTGAAAAATACTTTTCCAGCTCAAACTACCCCTAAGTAATTTTTAAGTAGGGAAGGTACTGTAGGGAGTGGATGTATTTGTCATATGAGAATGTTTTTCCCATTAAGTAAGATACAAATTTTGTTAAAGAGGTTGATAAAGAACTTTCAAAAAAGAAAGCAATTACAAATAACATCTCCATTTGTTCACTATTAGGTTAAATCTTATAAAACTACTATTTCTTAGGTCGAAATATGGGCCATCTTTCATATGTCCAACCTGATATCATGTTCTTTCATTTGTCATTATGCATATCCTTGCCACGTCTATATTTGATGTGAGTTTATAATAAAAGATAGACAATAAATCCATTAGCACAAAGAACAAAAGAATAAAGGACTGTGTAACAACAGAGGAGGGATAAGTGTTTTGGGAAATTTAGGCTAAGAATAACTATGACAATTGAACAGAAAACCTAATTCAGAATTTCCTGGAAGCCAAGACAAAACTGGAACAAAAGTTATGTAGCTCTTGCCTAATAATGGGATACATAGATACTCATGGAAGAAAGTCAAACTTTTTCTGGCTTTTAAGATAAATATATCAAGTGAGCTTTCATATTAGAGATATTTCTAAAGTTAATATCTTATATTTAGGGAAAGTTATGTAGTTTGTAATTTTTTTCTTATGGGTGAATATTTTAAAGTAATGTTTTGGTTAGAATGTCCAAGAGGAACTTGGAGAGTATCTGGAAGTAGAGGGTCTCCACTATTACATAAAAAAAGGGTATTCTTCCTAAAGAAGGTTTGTTCCTCTGAGGACCCTCTGATTTCTCACCATGCTAATTCTCACCATGCTAATTCAGTTTGTAAAGTGTGTTTCCTTACTGGAAAGTTATTTTACATTGCAAGCTACTACATTGATTTCCAGATAAAAATTAACCTAGTATACATTAAACCAGTTAAACTGAGGGGGGTTTCCTCCAAGAATTTGGACAAACTGATATCAATGTTCCAGATTGATCGAATTGAGAGCAATCTTGGGAATGCAAGAAGGTAAAAGCAACTTTGCAAATGATTTTGGATAGATTTTAATTCTCTAGCCATCCTCCCACCTATTACAATTTCAGTATGAGTTAAAGAGTATGCATTCTGATGTGAATGAAAGGCTTCTATAATCCAAAACATTTCTCAGTATGCCTCTATAAATATTTTGGCAGAAAATTTTTTTTTAATTTATAGTTCTTACATTATAATTCCTTTAGTTTATACAATCAACAACCCTGGGCTATTTTGGTGTTTCAATAGGAAGTGTTGAAAGAATAGACAACCACTGAACAGAATGCATAGGTAACTCATTAGGCATCTAGTTCCCTTTGGGTCCTTTGGGAAGTTCTAACATGATGAAGGGTCTAAAGTGTCCGAAATAGCAAAAGCCATTAAGTTTAAGCACTAGAACCAATTCTTTCTAACCATGGTCTACAGTACTTCCAAAATATTTCTTCCTAAGAGTAGCTGGTAGAAACATATCCAAACTTATTTTCCCTCAGTCAATGTTCAAGAAAGAATCTAAAGATACACACATGTTTATAAGCAATCATGAATGGTGAAATAAATTTACAAATATATGTAATACAAATGTAAAGCTGGTCAATATTCACAGGGTAATAATCATTTGCATGTCCACCTGAGAACATGCACTTATATCTCTATCAATGATAAGCATTTACATTACTACAAATTTGGGGGGGGTTCTGTTTTGTCTTTGTTTTTGTTTTGTTTTGTTTACAAATTACAGAGTTGTAAAATAGTTGAAAGACAACAAAAGGCATAAACCCATGTAGAATCAAACAACCCCAGTAGGAACCCCTAGACAATGTCTATCATTCCATTGAACGAACATCCAATAATTATTTGTTCATTACAGAATCTTTCAACTTGTTTTCCTGAGCATTTTAATTCCCAAGTTAAAAGATTTCACAAATACATCTCCATGGTATATTTCTCAAGAAAAACAGGTAACAAGAAAAATATTCCCATCTATTTCTCTTCCCATAATCATTACTAAATTTAGGCTAATTTTTCAAAGTTCTGTTTATTTAGAATTTAAATTTGACATAATAGATTAAGAGTTAAGATTCTCATTTTTAAAAATAATCATATTTGAATTTGGCATCACCAGAAAGTAATTTGTAAATGTGTTACTGAAAGTCCAAGATCTTGAACAAATCTGCACTTCCTTCCAATGGGTTTTCAACAAGCAGAATTGAAGTATTACAAAGGCTAATGGAATGGAAAACGAATCTTTTTCAGCTAATTCATCTATTGTCCTTATTCCTTCCTTTTCTCCTGGTATCAAAAGGTATTTTGAAAGATTGGGTAAGGCTCATCCCCAATAACCCTGACAATATTGGCAAATGTTTCCCCCATAAGGAGTCTGGTACCTCACAGAGTTCTTCAAATTGTGTCTGATGTAAGCACAAGAAAGGTTAAGTCTGTGTCCAAATTAGCTCAAATCTGATTATGAACAGAGGAGTCTTCAGAAACTTCAAAGATCATTTAATTTGACAATTCCATCATAAAATATATCTCATATCTCTCCTGATGGATTTGACTGGTGTAGTATCACAGAGGGAGAAATCTCTTTTCTTAGTCAATCTCTTTTCTTAGACCAATGGTACCAGTAAGAGTCTGGGTCACAGGGAGTATCTGAGGGCTGTTGGGTCACCTACTAATTAGGTTGTTGATTTTGAGGGAGAAGGATAAGGGTAATAATAGAGTTTACTGTCAGAAGCATGATACCTCTATCAGAAGACTGTAATGTTGGTTCTCACAAGTTAATGACAATTCTTATGAGTTTAAGGAAAGAAAAGTTTGACATTTCATTTGTTTTTGCTTGTTTGCTTAACTTGTAAAGTCATACCTTGTCTTGTTTCTTTTGTCCTAAGAAACTCCTCAAAATTTTGGCTAAGTGCCATAAATCTGTTAGAAAAGCTATTTCCCATTTTAACATTTGTTATTCAATAAATGCCTCTATTTCTCACTTAAGGCCATACACACACACACACACACACACATACACACACACACACACGAGAACAGCATGTGTGTGCCCTGGGTCTACTCTAGAATGTGGTTTTTATTTTTTATCTTTTTTTTTTTTTTTTTGAGTTGTGCCTCACTCTTATCACTCAGGCTGGAGTCCAGTGGCACGCTCACGGCCACCACAGCCTCGACCTGTTGGGCTCAGGCAATCCTTCTGCCTCAGCCTTCCAAGTAGCTGGAACTACATGCATACACCACCACGCCTGGGTAATTTTTTTATTTATTGTAGAGATGAAGTCTCACGAAGTTGCCCAGACTAGTCTTGAACCCGTGGGCTCAGGCAATCCTCTCACCTCAGCATCCCCAAGTGCTGGAATTATGTGTAAACCACCAACACCTACATTTATTTTCTATCTTTCTTTGAAGCTACTTGCATATTTGTCCAACATTTGAGCCCTGTTAGCCCAGTTTTAAAACAAGGAA